>VZRX01009432.1:194056-206328 GCA_013398075.1 Notiomystis cincta | reverse complement strand
GGAAACAAAAAAGTGGAATAGTCTTTAAAAGAAACCAGAACCTCTGTGGAACTACTCAGTTGTGCTGGTAGATTCAGGATGAGGTCTGCCCAGATGGATGATGGCACTGCTCTTTTTTGACTGCTTCCAGGCTATTTTCGGCCCATTGAGTCTCAGAAACACTTCTAGAGAAGTCTTTCATTTCAAACTCTGATTTTCAGCCCTCTAATATTTTTGCAGAGGATCTTCTCACATGCTGTTTTCTTACCTGCAATCAGAGGTTTGATCATTAAAAAAATCTTATTTGCCCAAAACAAACTCAGAGTCCCTGAAGTATTCAGTAGCCTGAAAATCCCATTAATTATTTGAAACCGCAGTTAGTTGAATTAATTCAATGTCTTTGACTCAACTTGGATAACAAAGGTTTGACTGCATTTCTCTTTCTTTTATGTGAAGTGTGCTCTCTGGTACTACTTACCCTATTAAAAATATATCTTGGCTTTTAATCAGCACAAGCAAAACAAAGATAAGCCTGCTGAAAAGGGCTTTGAAAAGCAGTTAAAGTAGCAGAGGAATTATGTGCAAGTCTGTAGAGTATATTTATGGTTATAAAACATCATATAAAAATTTAATTGGTACCTATGAAAGACACCAGCAGCTGTGTTGTGAGGGTTCTCCACAGAACAGCTCAGCAAGGCAGCAGTAGAACAAATGTTTCTCTTCACAATATACTGGAACCTCGTCCTGGCGCTCAACTGCTGAGTGACCAAACCTATTCAGGCTTTAACTTCTCTGATGTGGCCAGCCAAGGCTGGCCAGGGAAAGGGATCAGTCGGATCAAACACCTCTGGTTAAAGTTTCGAGGCTTTGTGCTAGCAAAAGCAGGCAAAGCAAGGAAACCAAGTCAGTTTGGGACTAGGATTGCTGTACTTAAAACCTCTCACATTCACCACAACACATCTGCAAGTCAGCAGAGCCATCCACTGCAGCTCTGGTGGCTCTGGTACATAGCAGGCCATCGAGACTGTTATAACCAGCTGGGTGATCCCACAACTCCTGAGGAAATCTATTGGCAATTAGAGGCCTCTGGGATGTGTCAGCTCCCTCATTAGCAGCAAGTCTGGTAGCTGCTTCAGATACAAAAGCAGAGATAAGTGCACAACACCTTGGGTTTTTTCAGTAACAGCACCTAATTTCTGTGGGTGAGCACTGAGGTCTCACTTCACCAGACTTGAGCTGCTCATGGAGTACCACTGGTCATTTTGACACTGTGCATCCCTGTCACCTTATGTGGTGGGTGTGCTGCACAGACTCTGCTACTGGAGAGCCAGCTCAGCCATTAACTCCTTTGAGATAGTTGCTATTGCATTTTATTGTAGCTCTGTGCTGGATCTGAAATAGTGCCTTAGCAATGAAAAGCTCCCCGTGAGATATGGGAATATCTCATTAGCAAAATTACTTTTTTCCAAGAGTGGTTTTTGTGTAAACATAAAGCTCTTCATTTACAATGAGAGCATTTCAGCAAACATCTCTTCTTCCGATTTTAATGTAATTTGCAAGAACATGTATTTTTTTCTTGTACTCATATGGAGAGGAGCAAGATCCTTCAGGAGTTGTCTGATGAGGTACATTTTTCCAGCAATGGTAAGTGCATACACAAATGTAATCTTGGTGTGACTTCTGTTCAGTTGTTCTTCTATTGCTTAGCTTCTTTATCTTACTCAGCTGGATTAATCCTAGCCCTATTGTTGCAGGATCTTATTGTAGGGTTGTATCACATGTCTCACTCTGCAGAAAAGAGCAGAGGAGAGATACTTGACTTATTTGAAGCAGTCTGGCTGCCCAGTACAACCAGCCCAGACCATGTTCAGTCAGAGGCACTGGTCAACTGGTCATCCCTCCAGCAACTTCAGCTGTTCTTTACACCCCAGCTCTTCTTTAAACCCTGTTGGGAGATAATCAATACTTGATGTAATTTATGTAATTTTGTTTTCTCTCTTTTTTGGGTTTTTTTTCCTTTTTTTTTTTCCCTGCAATTAAGGAACCAGGAACAAAGAGAGAAGGTGAGGAATTCAGTTAGAGAAACAATGAAATATTCGATGAAATAAACCTTCCAGACAAATAACTTTAGGGGAGAGAATTAAATAACCTTGAGTTGTTTTCACAAGCACAGAACAAGCAAGTCTGGGAGTTTGTCACCAGGCCTTGAAAGAAGAATGCAGGAATGAGATTGATAAGGTAGAAGAAATGGAATGGGCAGCATTTATCCAATCTATATTGTGGAAATAGGATGAGGGAGTTAACAGAGACTGTAACTCCTGCACAGTTCACAGAAATGGGGGGTAGGACAAGGATCAGCTGGAACAAATACTGGCTGTGCAGCCCCAGTGCAACTGGTCAGGCCAGAGCACCAGGAGACTGATGAACATCTGGGTGATTGGATGTGCTAGCAGTCCTAGAGGCACAGGAATACTCCTCTCTGTCAAAAGTGACCATGCAGAGATCCCTGTAACTCTCTGAGGATTAGGACATGGATGTTCATTTCATTTCCCAGGGTAGATTTCTTGCCCTATTTTCACCAAGTTAAACTTGTATAAATTTATCTCAACTTCCCATCCCACTGGGAGTGCTGAAGCATTCAAGTACTTGTTCTGTACTTTCTTGGAGATAGATTTCTCAGTCTAGAAGACAGAAGGATGAGTAAAAATTCAGCTCAAAGCCTTGATCTGGCACAGGAAAGGTTTTCCAGCTGCAGCTAGGAGCTGCAATCAGCAAGCACTGAGGGAGCAGTGTGGTCATCCAGACATGGGAGAGAGCTTCCTTCTGAACATGTCTCAGGGACAGAACCACACTGACAGCCAGTCATTATGTCAGTGTTTTTCTATCACAGTTTTGGGATGCAGTTGACAAAGCAAGTCACATTAAAAACCTGCAGATAATGGAATAAATTGTGAGGTCAAAAAGGGCACATTAGTCCAACCGGTGCCAGAGTTTAAGGTGAAACCCAGTGCTCCTAAGTGCCAGCTCAGTGCCCTGTCAGACCATGTTTTCTCAAACTTTCCGACCCACCCCTGAATGCAACAGCAGCACATTTGCATGCCACATCCACTCCAGTGAGCCTCACCTTCAGGAAAAGGATACCAGCTAATTATGAGTGAGCTCTGTGATGATCAGTTCATTAACAATTCCTCCCAAGCACAGGTTTGGGATTGTATAATACAAGGCATAAGACCGGCCACTCCAATAAGACAAACCAAGAGAGATGTGCAAATGAAGAGATGAGCATTTGTCCTTGAGGGAGGACGTTTAGCATACTTAGAAACACAACCATTTTTAAAATTAATTAATCCCCTTAAGGAATTGTGAGTGATGGATTAGAGACCTTAACTGGGGAAGCAGTCTGTGACACGGTGTGTGTTTGAAGAGGCACTGAAAAAGGATGTGAGTTTGCAGTCTCACGTGCTTAAGCAAAACCATCAGCCTCAGAGTGGAACATATTTATTGGTTGTGGAAGGAGAGGCTCAGGGGGACCCTTGGAGTTACATGGAAACAGAGAAGTATCCGTGGCACCTACTGCTGTCCAGCCAGCCAGCTGTGGGAGCAGCAGTGTGAGAAGAGGAGGGGGAAAACTTAAAACATCACCAGGGAGGAATGCAATGACATTTAAAAAACATATTCTTGGCTCTGAGAATGGTCTAGATGAGCAAGGTAGCAGACAATATGCAGATTTCTTATTTAAATGGAAAAGAACAGCAGGACATTGCTTCAGATGTGCTTCCTTACTAAATCTGCCTGCTAGTTTTCGAGTCTGAGTCATCTCTATCTTAGTATGCAATGTATTCCACCAAGTAATGAGATTTCTTTGAGTTTCCACTGTATTAGATTTCTCTGCACATCAAATATTTAATAAGAATTAGCATCCAGCCATCCTCCCTCCTCCCCTCCACAATAATATTAACTTCTACTGAGACACCAACATTTTGCTATTCACAGTGCTGCTTTGAAGGGTAACTTAAAAAGCCCTGTATATTTTTCCAAGGGATTTGCCCTGACCCTTTGCAAACACACAGTAATTAAGAAAAAGAAGGACCAGCAGAAAAAGGCACGGTAAACTGAAGGTGTGCAAAGAGATTTCTCATTAGTTTTCGTGTCAGTTACAGTATCTGAGGAACAATTTCATAGCAATAACATATTTATTTGATGTGGCACAGATATCTGGGCTCACTGTTACGGATGGCATTTGCTCTTAATGCTTAAAGTACCTCTTTAACAAAATGGCACTCCATAAAAATTTAGTGTGTTCCTGCTGTAATTAAAAAGCCCTAGTCATTTTTGCATTTATGATATAAACTATAATAGCTGTAAAATCCCGCAATTAATTTGCGCCAACATTTCATACTTGAGAAATTCTCATTACAAATTTCATTACTTATTCACTTATCTGTAATTTGTCCTATATAACCTAAAGAATATTAACAAATTTAGAGTCACTTTTGCTCTATTAAAAGCTAAATAGAAAAGCCTTTCACCTGGCAAGCCAATTGTGATAACATTCTCAAGCCTGCTCCAAAATGGTGGTCAGGCTACACAAAAACAGATATTCTTTATGAAGCAAGAGCCATAAACGACAGGCTAAAGCCCTTTGGAAAATGTGTGATGTATCCCGAGCTGTTCCACAGAACTCTCATTAGTTTAAAAGTGCTACAAGGTTTGAGTGCCTTACAGTGTGCCTGTGAAGATGACACACAGCTAAGGGCAGGACTGGCAATAAAGCAGCAAGAAAATGATCTCTCCAGCCAAGAGTGACTATGCAACATCCAAAGGACAGGGATTTCTGTTCCCTCCTCAGTTTGCCTCCTGCTGCTCACGAGTATAATCTGTATGCTGGATGTCTGCAGCACTTAGGGGGCTGTAAAATCTTGAAGAGCACTGAAATAAAGTCATAGTTTCCCTACAAATAAGTGATGGTGCTACCAGAACAAGGCAAAAGAAAGGACCAGCAGGAGAGGGCTGCACACATGGGACAACGGGAGGGGGAGAGAAACTTCTGCTCTGTAGTTTCTTCCACCTGCTGAATTCATAGTGTGTGACAGCAAAAACACACAATTGCTCTTGAGATTTTGACCATGTTTTCTTCATGGCTTTTCCTTCTCTGTCATCCCAGGTGGGGCCAGAGCTCCAACCCAACAGATGCTAGAATTCCATTGAAAGCAACTGAAGTAAAGAAAATCATCTCCAAGACTGCTGACAATCCCTTCCTCCATCCAAGTCCTGTCCAGCTTTGCCCAACTTCAATACAGCATTTCCAAACATGCCTTTCCATGAACTGTCACCCTCTCTGTTTATTACAACTCATTTTTACTCAAAAGAGAGAGGATGCTTTACTCCTTTCCTAGTTCTTGACTATGCTTTTGCAGGACAGTACCACTCACCTCACTCACTGTACTAATGGGATATTCCTGCTAAATCTTGTGCATGATGGTAAAATACAATGACAATAGAAGCCAGGAATAGGCAGACAGGAAAAGCTGAAACTCAGATTGGTCACCTGTCAAAGAAGAAATAAAGATATTTTCTTCCTCTGGATGCAAAGTCCAGAAGTATAACTTTACCCCAGAAAAAATAGCCAGCCCACTGAGCAATTTGTAATACAGTTACAGTAGCACAGGCTTCAGGCATGTCCTGAGTGTTTTCTGATATGCTACGAGGAAATAAGTTATGATCTCCTAAAGAATAGATAGGGTGAAGCAACAGAAAATAAACTGGGATACCATCAACCTCATTTAACTGAGAACACTTAGAAAAGTGCAAATACTAAGATTTTGTATCAGTGGGAAAAATGAACTTTGACTGACTTTGCATCTTGACTTTGCAAACATTACGGAATCCATTATAATCCATTATGCAAATTAGAAGGATGATGGAAAACAAGGCTTAAAAACAAGTAACTTCACCTCCCTGAAACAGCCAAAAACCCAGACACACAGGATCAGGACAGTGTCACTCTGTTTCCAAAACATTATGTTCACAATCAGCAGAGACTGAAATATGAGTACACATACCTGTACAATATAAAGACATGCATATATCCTCTCCATCCCAACAATATATAACACTATATTGGCATTTTACTAGGTTTTATACCACATTCATTTTATTTCCATCTGTAATTAACTTCCACAAAATTTAACTGTGAGACAGGAAATTACTATTCTAGCATAAATAATCTTGCTTCTGAAAATGGCAGCTTTAACACAACCAACAATACAATTCATATACGAAAGAAAATGGCATACTTATTAGCTTTGTGTGCTCCATATTTTATAGAATACTATGGTGTAAATTGAAATTTTATATGATTTAATAAACTTATATGATAGTCAAGTACCCACATAACTGTAACAAACACCACTCCTCTCTTAATCAGGGCTCTCTCTACATGTGAGGCTCTCTTTCATTATCAGAGCCCTAGCATAGCTTATGACAAACCAGACTCTATTAAAGTACCTTCAGAAGAGTACATTTACAGCACCACAATCCTTCAAATATCCTCCCTTAATTCTGGAGGACAGTTATTGTAAAGGGGAATATAAGACCTACCTTTCTTCCATCATGAATCAGCTTTGCAAACAAGTTATCCAGCATAATTTCCATTGTGCTATATAGCAAAACAGTGGCAACAAACAAATACACACACTTACAGACATGTGGGAGGGTTTGTATCAAGATGACAGACACTAAAATGGAATAACAGAAAAATTTGGAAAGGAGAAAGGTTTATTTGGCCTCAAATCACTGGTTAGTTCAACTGATTATACACAAAATTTAAAGTTTGTCTTTGGTGCATTAGAGGCAATATATGATGCCAGCTGTTATCTTTCAGAAACTTGCTGGCCCATCTAGACAAATGGTCCTCTGTAAAAAGAGGAACGATGCACAAGGCTGCTGGTTGGAACTAATTGTGTTCTCCTCAAAACCTGTGTAATGCATTGTGTGCACTGGATACACACACACACCACTCTGCAGCTGCCTTAAGAACAAAGAGCATCAGTACTCTGACACAGCTATTTTTTATATGCTGGGTGCCATCACTGCACTCACCAGGATTATGACACCCTTGACATTCTTCCCTGTAGAAATAAAAGCTGCCTGGTAATTAGGGTCAATGTTTAGCCTGGTTATCTGCAAAAAAATTATCAATGAAGGAATGATTCAGTCAGGCCACCACATCCCCTATGAGCCACCCTCAAGCATTTGCAAACAAGTCTAGTGAATGAAAGATGTTCCAGTTGCTCCCTTTGCTGCACAAAATGTCAGCAGAGCTATAAACAGGGGCTTTCAGAGGCAAAGGAATTGTCACTGGTTTTTGTTCTCTGCTTCTAAGTTTTAAACATGACCTTCCGCCCTAGGCTTTTAATGTATTTTTTCACTCCAGAGTACAGACCATTGCCCCTAAATTCATGCCTGAAATACATTTTCTGTGTTTGCAATACTTTTAGAAATTATGTTTATGGAATATCCTTGGAAGAGAATGAACTTTTTATTCATAATACATAAGCTTTACATTTTTAATAACGGAATTAGACCTTCACTGATTTTATAACTATACTATTAGCCAACACACTCTGGTTTCGAATTAATTTGAAATAACTCACACAATGACTTTCTGCAGTCAGGATTGAAGAAGCATGGACTTTGAAGTAGGCAGAGTCTGTTAAATTAAGCAGTAATTGCAGCTACTGCTAATGAAAGCACGGAACATTTTCCCTATTCCCTTGCACATAGCCCGGATTTCTTCTGCGATGGCAGAATGGATGAGCTGCTGATCACCTTTTGCTAAAATCTGATTTCAGAAGTGACACAAAGGTCTCTGAATAAACTGCCTTTCCCAGTATATTTTCCCTGCTTTTTGTATCATGCAAATAGGTATTCTGCATAATGATAATGTAAATGAACTCCAGCACAAATTCCATGCCACCTTCTCATTAAAGAGCTATGTTGGATCAACATTTTCCAAGCTCAGTAGGATCACATCCCACTGTGCTAAGAGATGAGCAAATGCACGTGACTGGAGAGAGACCTCTGCAGATGTCAGGGACTCACTGCTCCAGGGGAAGGAAAGCTTCCCCTCAGGATGTGTGTGAGAGCTTTTCTGAGGGGAGACTATAATGTTCACCACTCTCTAACATAACTAGGGCCTAGCTGTAGTCTTTAGCTGCTGCTATAATGTTGTTGTTTATTAACCAAGCTATATGAACCCATAGTGTATACACATGCTAGACTTCAAGACTGGCAAGAAACACACAGGGTTATGGAACAAAAAGTATCTTTGGTAAAAAAGTACTGGGATAATGTGTCAGTCACTGGATCCTAATAGTGTATAGAGGGGTTAATTTCACAAGACAGAGGGTCTGCAAATAAAGTGTTACATTATCTTGGAATGGAAAAAATCTCATCTCACTCTTCCCTCCAAAGTCCTCTAATACTGCAATACCGAACTCAAAAAAGCCTCAGCTACTTTTGCAACTTTTGCAACTTTTGTACTGCAAACTCAGTACCTGTAGCAATACACCCAAAATCCAATACCAATATCCCCATATATCAAGTGAGGGAGTAACTGGAGCTGTTTACTTTATCCATGTGCCTCAGAATCACCTGCTTTCTTTCCTGCTAATATTCTGTGGCCGAGTCAAATAGACTGGCACACACTAAAGGCAGCTGGTCCTGGGCAGTTTCTAACCATAAAGGGGAAAATGTTCTTTAGGTTCGAGGGCTGACAGGTCCTCATATGATAAACCTGTCAAAAGTGTTACCTAACATTGTTGTCTGCATTGCAATCTGTTTCCCAGTAACTCTGGGTCTGAGTAGCAGTAATAGAATTAATTATACTTCATTTTGCTGTCTTTAACAGTATTGACCAAATTTAAGAACAAATGAGAAGCGCTTATCAAGCTTGAAGAAAATAATCCATCAGTGGCACAATTTAAATTCTCTGCAGTTCTCTTATTAATCAAAGTAACACTTACTATCCTATCTTCACTTCCCATTAACAGTCATTAAGCACTGTTGCTGATTGAAGCAATTTCTTTAGGGATCTCAACCTCATTTTTAAGAGAACCTTCTACAGTGGAAAACAATATCATACAGGAACAGCGACTTCAAGAGAGGAAGAAGGTTCTTCAATCATGTTCTGACCTTGACATTTCCCTGCAGCAGAAGTTCACTAAGTACACAACCAACATGCTCTAAACTTCTGACTTCTTTCTTCCAGCAGCACCAGTGCCCCTCTATTAACCAGGGAGGAAAACACCACTTCAAAAGATGGTTATAGCAAGCAGGTTAAGTGTCTTTAATTATTGTACTGGCCTGTATTGGTGATTATTATTTATACAGCCTTTTCATACACAGGGAACCAATAAACAAATAAACAAACAAACAAACAAAAAAAAGACAGCTTATTCTGTCATCTTACTGTCAACCCTCAGAGAAATCCAAGCTGTGATAAATCTCAAAGGTAATATACGGTACAGGAAAGATTTCTGATGTTGACTTTTTCTCCCTATTATAAACAATGTCACAGATTGACAGCTTTTGTTGGAATAAATGCACTTTGTCTCAGAGGAAACCTAGTACCTGGATGTAACACAAAGGGGCAGGGGAAAGCCTGGGCTCTAAGCACTGAGCTGCAACAGCACAGATCAGTAGGTGTCCAGGACTGTGGGTGCATTGTCTGGGCTCTACACTGTCCATCCTGGGCTTGTAGGTGGGACATGATCACATGGGGCAACAAAAAGCATTTCAAAAGTATTTCTTGATTCAGGGGGCTTCCTGTGACTCTCTGCCTCTCAAGGAGTTTGTTCTGTGGATGGTGTTTTATGGGTGCCTTGCAAGGCCCTCAAGTTTACTACAAACACATGTCTTCATCTTGTGCCATTGTCCTGTAACTTAGCATTTCCCAGAGTATTTCAGTTTTATTTAAACTGTTTTAAACAGTTCTAGAGGAAATGGTACTCCTCCTAAACAGCACTGTGAGGCTGGAGAAATCAGGGCTAACCCTTATTTGAGAAGTAGCAAAAATGCCAATCTGGTGTCATAACCAGGTTAATATGCAAGGCAGATGTTTGTCATGTCACAATTCAGGTCAGAAAAGGAGTATTTCAAAGTCTGAAAAATGCACCTCACCATTTCCACATTTCTCTCAGAGAAGGGTTTTTATTGACTGGACCTCTTGGTACCCATCTGGCTCTCGGCCTCTGAACACAAATTTTTCTGACTGGTTTGGCTGTGGCCAAACCAAACCTTGTGTCAGCCTTATTTGACTCAAACCTCCAGCATTCAAGAGCTCATAAGATTGATCACGAATGTTCACACTGTGAGCTGTTTCCAAAGTTTCCTACCCATCATACTGAGTAACTGAGTTCACTTTATCCTTCCAGGGAAGAAAAATTCATCAGTGGTACTAAATATAGAGTCATCACTTCTGCTTAAGAAGCACTTGACCTGAAAATTAGTGGCTGCCAGGGAATATTTTAGGGAACAATCACCGGATATGTGCATGGATCTCATTCTGTCAGTGTCTCACTTGTCAAAAAACATGTTACTGGCCTGAGAGCCATTGGGTCTATCCTAGTGCAGCTATTTCATCCCCACTGCCACAGCCCTTCCACTTCAGGGAAAGAGAGAAAGAAGATAAAATTTGGCTGCGTGCTCTGCCTACTTACCACGTCCAGTTGTGTTTACACTGTATGAAAATACAATATAACCTTGGAATCTGGTGGCCAAACTGCATACTGATTTTATTCTGTATATAAACAGTAGGCTGAGTATCAGGCTGGCAAAATTCAGTCTAAAATAAAGGGAAGAATGAAAGACCACTTCACTTCCATGCAGCTAACTACACAATTCCAGATCCCACCATATGAAATGTAAGACTAGATTTTGGATCAATGTGATACCTACTTCCATTAAGCACTTTAAAAGGAAAACATCTTACCAAGTGTCCCATTAGGCTGACAAACTTACAACACTATGAATAGAAAAACAGAATACAGCATCGTGTTCAGGGAGCACGAGTGGATTTCAGCTCTGTAGTATTTCCTCATCTATATGGAGAAGGTTAGATAGCCTATCACATACTTTCTCACTATTTATCAGGTCCAGACGTGTATTAAAGTAAATTAACAATCAATTGTGGAGTGAATTATGGTGACTGTAGTGGGACTGAGTAGATGCACATGGGAACATAGTACATTTAAGCTTCCATCTCTGCATATGTCACTTACCATTAATGCTAAAGATGATTTGGGGGAAAATCTTTTGCCATGTACTTGCATACACAGGACCCTGGCAAAACCCATGCTGTAGGGTGGGAACATTCAGCTCTGTTCTTCAATGGATCCATGTGGAGGCATAAAGCTGCGCTGGTAAAATCTAAATCTTTTATTCCAACAAAAGAAAATCTAAGATCTCTGTTGGTGTACATATGTTGGTGTAGAGTGAAATAATTTAAAACAAAGGAAATATAGGAATAAAAAACACCGTAAGAAGAGAGGAAGGCTCCGTGCACAAAATCTTACCTTTTGTCTCTCCTTCTTGAGTTTAGCCCTGGTTTCAAGTCCCATAAACCAGACAGAATACAAACCCACTAATTGGAGCACAGCTATTGAAATAATTTATGCCATAGCATCCATAGCTTTCTGTCATATTTCTAGGGCACTTGGACTGCAGTAACTATGTATTCTAATAAGTTAACTCATTGCATTATATAGCCTGTTAGTCAAACAAATTGTTGGGTACAATCTGTTCCCAGTCAAGCCAGTGAAGGCTGTTTGTACAACTACAATGACATTTCACAAAAAGTAAGTGCATTTAATACCATAGTCATAGAGCTGTAGATATGTTTGTCTTATTAAAATGGACAGATATATGACAGAACTAGGGGGAAAAGGTAATTTTTAATCTTAGGCTTTTAATTTTTAATGTGAGTACCATATTATGATAAGCGCTTCCAGCACATCTTACATAATAGAAAAATAAAATATCTCTGCACAGAAGCAAGAGTCATATAATGCTGAAGGTCACTTGCCCTACAACTTCACCAAGAGCTCATTGATATGATGTGAGAGCGAGGCAAATAGATATAATTAAAATATACTCAAACCAATAATAAAAACCACCGGCTTTTGTTTACTCTGGAAGTGAGCAGGAACCATATTACCTCCGCAAACTATTTTCACTTAGCACAATTCGGGCGGAATTATTGCCATGACCTTTTAAAAATGTACAAGTGTGGA
>VZRX01009432.1:186556-189056 GCA_013398075.1 Notiomystis cincta | reverse complement strand
TTATCCTCATTCTTCTCCTGCCCGAGCATATAGGCCAGACCTCATTAGGATTCAATATCGCTCTGCTTTTCTAATGTTAATGTTCCAGTTATATAAGAAATGCGAAAAGCCCCTACGTATGGGGGAGGTGGGGGGGAGCTGATGCCACATCTATGGTCAACACAATGCTATAATTTGAAAAGCACAGCTCCATATTTTTGAGGAAATTACTGTGGTTTCCTATCTTCTTTCTCAGTCCTAAAGCAGCATTACGTCCTCTCCTCCCTCTAATAAGTGCGTTTCAATGGTGTGCCTATGCCAGAGTTACAGCCACTGCAGTGAGAGATTTTATAGCATCGCTTTTGGGGTGGGGGGGAAGATGCTGTGACTAAACATCGGATTGTGAAAGATTGGAGTTCGTTTTGCTGTGAAAGGAAACATTGCACTTTATGTTAATAAACAACTGTAGGAGTCTTCACCATCCAGGAATAACTCAGACATTAGTCTGCGTTCTTTTGTCTGGAGAGCAGCAAGCAGGGTAATGAAAACAGAACCCGCCGAGACATAAAAATACAATTTATACCTTTTTATCAAGCAAAGAGAAAGTTGGTTAACGTTTGAAAAGGGAGCAGTAATGTATATTTATTGACAATTTTATTGTAATAATTAGATGTTTACACAGTCTGGACATTGTGGCTAAATCACTTCCAGCATGTTTATTTGTAAAGGGCTGTTTTCAGGGCAGTGCAGTAGGCTCATTAAGAAGACAGACTGTATTAAGATTCAAAGAAATTATTACTTCCCAGGCTTTGCTTCACTGGTTTGGATTTAGAATAAAATATAAAATAATTTTTAGAAAAAGAGAGAAAAAAAAAGAAAAATTAAAACCCCAACAGCAATACCATCCAAACACCCAGCAGACTGGAAATGATGAAGTAAAATGGAGAATATTTTCTCCTGTAGTAGCAACTTCATCTTTTCTGTTCCGAAATAATCTGGTATTATGCATTCGAAACAATACACGATATTGTGGATGTCACTTCCAAGTGTCTCTTTGTGGCTGTTAATATATATCACTTCGACACTTGTATTTATTTTTTGCAGTCCAGCTAAATAACTCTATGATATTTAAAATATATCTTCCTCTTTTTACTATATTTTTCAGGCAGTGCTGTTAGTCCACCTTTAAGAAGTCTTTAAGCCAGCATTTGGTTTATATATTTATTTGATGTGTAGGTGTCTTTTTCTTTTCCTTCGGCCAAAGAAAGATCACTTTTTACTGCAAGTCCTCAGAAATGTTCATTACTAACCTGGAAACTATTGCACATTTGATTTTTTTTATCATAAGCAAATAAACAAGTGAAACTTTTATACTTATTTTTTGCAGAACCCTATTTGGGGGCATCTTCAGTAATCAGTTTAAAGTGATTTGTTTGATCTGGGGTGAATTTCACACATGCTAAGAGTGGCTAAACACCAAATACAGATTTTTCTGATTTTACAAAGGTGAGAGAAAGGAAGGCAGCTGAAATGGAAAGAGCTCTCAGCAACACAGCCTTGACGAGCAAGTCCTTCTACATCTACTTAAGAGCACTGTCCTGCATTTAGTGCAGTATCCATTTTAAAATTTAAAATCTCTTTAAAAATTAAGGCAGCAAATAGGCTGTAATGTTGCTCCTGTCCAAGTATGTTTCCATTACAATTAAGAAATCAATATGCAGTATTTATTGCTGAAAGATTATGCATAAAGAGGAGCACATAAAAGGTACCGTTGCTTAAACCTTCCTGCCTTTCCTTTAGCTACTGTTTAGCTACTTTTCCCCAGAAGCCGACTCATTAAATGCCATCCAGTACATTCCATATAAATGCTGTATGCTCCCTGCTCTCACAAATAAAAACAAAGATGATAAAAGAAACGGATAAAGAGATGTCAGTTTGCAAAGAAAATACTGGGTTATATTTCCTGAGAGCTGCACAAGCCAACTCACAAACTTGAAATATTACAGATTTGGTTTTACAAGTCAATCACAGCAATATATTTGGCCTTGTAATTACTGTCAGTTTTGACAGGGAAGGCAATATTTTTTTTTCCTGACATGTGAGTTTCAATAAAATCAGGTAGCCACATCACAGAACACTTTCTTACAGAGAATTAAAAGGACTTCTCATAGAGATAAAGAATACTGCCAGGATTAAATATATGTCATACATTCAATTCAAGAGTAGGGAAGAAAAAAAAAAAGGGCGGGGGGGAGGGACTATCCTTTGATGAGGACCTGATCCAAAGCTTTTAATAAGGATGAGAATGTTTCTATTTACTTGAGTGGACTCTGGAAAAAATCCCTTTCTGTTCTCAGAAGAGACAGACAAAACTGAGGGCTATTTTTATCTTTTCCTCTATTTCCTAAGACATCCAACTGGTTAATGAAACTTAACTACCGAGGGTGAATAAATGGCTACAATTTGAAAATGTAGCCATTTTGCTTAAAAATAAAAAAAAAAAAAAACCACATTGAATAAA
>VZRX01009432.1:106236-186447 GCA_013398075.1 Notiomystis cincta | reverse complement strand
GGGTTCAAATTAAAAAATTGACTATTTTGGTTAAAAAAAAAAAAAAAAAAACCACATTGAATAAACTGATTTCCCTTACAATTAGAATCAGTGTAACATTGTATATACTCAGAATTGGTTAAGGATCTGTCACAGCCAGCCACACTTTGAGTTATATGATACTTGAAAGAATCCTTTACCTTTTTAAAAATATATTAATTGTGGATCAAACTAATTTCTGGGATTATGAATTAACATGCTTTCTGGGTAAGACAGAGTGATCTTGGTTCCTCCTTGGAGCCTATGAAGTTGAAAGAGGATGAGGAACACATAAACCCACAGAGCAGCAGCATTTTTAGTGTTCCAGGCAAAGAATAAGACTGGGCTTGTATTTATTCTGCCATTTCAGAGCAGTGTCAGCTCACCACTGACTTGCAGAATTGCAAAAAACTGGCCTGGAACAGACCTCAGGAGGTGATTTAGTACACGCCCCAACCCCGAGGCAGGAATCGCCATGGTTCAGTCATTCCTAGCAGGTGAGTTCATTCCCTGCAGGTTCTCCAAATCCTCCAGAAATGGAAATCACAGAAGCTCCCCAGGCAACCAACCCCAATGCTTCACTGCCCTCACCACTGGAAAGCTTCACCTTGTGCCTGATCCGCCTCTACCTGGAAGCAATGTAAGCCTGTTATTTCTTGGTGTCATCCATGATTAACGTGATCCCATTTAGCAACTCGGGGTGTAAGACTTCCTGAGAACAAAAGGCCACTCAGGAATTCCTAATATGAGATGGAACAAATGATAAAAATTACGAATTTGGAGTTTCTTCTAAAGCCATGTCCTCTATCACCCACCCTTCATTCAGAATGGGTGGAATTATACCCCAGGCAGACTGGAGCAGACACTGCACAAGCTCCTGGCAAGGAGCTGTATTTCCTGCTACTTTCAGAACCTGCAACTCCATTAAGTTCTCAGGATTGCACTTAATTATGAGAGCAATAAATTTGGCCCAGAGAAAATAGAATATACTAGGAGTCATGGGGACTGTCAGTGGCCCATATACAGATGTTATAATTCTGTGTCAGTATACCCATATAACAAGATAAATCCCCAGTATTATAGACTTACTCCTTGGCTGAAAGCAGAGGCACAGCCAAAGCATTCATCTGCCATTGACAGCTGTCTATAATAAAGATTCCTGAAGACAGTACTAGTGCCTGCCCCTATACAATTCAGATTTGGTAGGGAAATGGAGCAGACAATGAAACAGACAGGGTCAAATACAACTTTTCTCACAGCTGGCATACCTGCAACGTTTTCAGAAGAGTAAAACCCAATTAATCCTGGTGTAATCAATCAGACCTTAGCGCGGAGTGTACAGATCATCAGGGTGTGAACTGGGAGTTCAAAATGAGTAGGATATAAAATATTTCCATCTGGTTACAAGAACTATCTTATGCCAAGGAGATCTTCTCTGGAGATCAAAATCACCAAAGCCATCCGCTTTGTGTTCATAATACTCTCTGTATTTGTTGAGTGCTGGGTACAGAGTGATTTTGAACACCAAGAACCTCTTCATAGATAAATTGGCACCCTGTATCCAGGTGGTTAACTGATGGCTAGTTGTATACTTTAAATTACAAAAATTAATTTTCCACAATATTAACAACCTGATTTGAGGTCCTGTATCTCACAAGTAAGAAGTTGCAGGAACAGTTGCAATAATGCCAAGAGAACTATGTCACTAATGCTTACTCTTGTCAATGAGGAGTTAAAACTTGCCCTCAAATTAAGAATTACCTACATAACTTTTGCTGAGTTAAAGGGGGAGTCACATGGCTAAATTCCCTTGTTTCAGACTATACATGCAGAACTGACTGTTTTCAAGAAGCAGACAGTGGAAAAGACAGAAGATGTTTGTGCCATTGACAACTGCGTGCATTTCAATTTTTTTTTCTGTAATACCAGCAAAAATGACAACACTTAGGATGAGCAGAACATTCACAAGCCCACAGACAAGGGAAGGACACACTACCAAGTATTATGATGAATGTATTCTAAACAGCTACTGTAATTTCAGTTAATACATTTAACAAACAGTATTTCTATTGTTACTGTTAACTAGACAAAATTATTGAAATAATTGTCTGCATTATCACAATTAATTCATAATCAAACAGTGTTTACCAAACAAAATATATGTGTTCTCAGCAGCTGCTCAGTACTCCATTCTGTAACCCCTGTGAGTCACCCTGGTCAGTTTTTTAGACTGAATTACTCTAACACATATTCCCCATGTTTCAGATGTTATGACATCTAAGCAAGGGTATTTTGCATGAAGGCCTCCTTTACATCAGCCAGAATGTGCAAAATAGAATTCCACTGAAATACATTATCATTACCATTTAATGAAATGGGCACAATGAAATCCCTTTGTGGTCCACGGATGCTTCTTGGAATCATCAGCTTGTCTGAGGACCCACAAATGGGAACGTATCACATCATGGTTTCATGTGCCATTCTGTCAGATCAGGCTATAATTCAAAACCCTGATCCACACCTGATGGACAAACACCTGCATAAATTTCTAGCTCATTGAATTTATTAGAGATGCTCAGAAGCAACAGTGCAGCTGAAGAGCCTAAGATAATATCAGACATAGATCAGTAAGGCTCAGTTTTCAGCTGAGGGCCAGACATGTAGCTCTTTGTTCTCCTCCACTTGCCAAAGCCTGACAGAGGCCACCACTGGGATGGATTCAGGTTCACACTCTCAAGTGGCATTCACATAATCTGCACCTGAAACATTAATTTGACCCAATTCTGTCAAAATCTGATGTTTTAGGAAGACATCTCATGGTGCTTGTTCTCTGTATAATTTTTATAAATAAATGGATGCAGGAGTAAAGTGAAGACAGAGTATTCAGAGAAATACAAATCATAAACATGGCTTAGTGATAGAGAGTATTCTGAGTGATGCCTCTGCATTTTGAACTTCCACTCACCTGAAAATTTACAAAGCTCAGGAGGGAAGATGTTTGTTTCCCGAGCTCTGCCTTTAAAGCAGTACCAGATACATTAGAGGGAGGCAATTCTGGTCACAAGTCAATAATGACCTGTAGGTGACCTTGGGTGGCTATCACAGGACAGCAAGGTAATCTCAGTCTAGAAGTGGTTAAGTATAATGTGCGAGTCTCGGAATCAGAAACAAATGAATGGAAAGGAAGCCAGTTGGTTTAGAGGCTTTCCAAAACAGTTCTCACAATTGCTAATGTGGATTGCCTATTTTTCAGACATAGATGTACAGATTATTCACTCCTTCCCCTTTCATTGAGGTCTAATACCCTAAACAAGTCCAAAATCAGCTTGAAAATAAGAGGAAAAGATGTTTCAAAACATTCATCTGGGTTATTTTACATGCAAGCAAAAATTACTGTCACAAAAGACACAGAGATTTTGATAAGATACTGCTGACAAAATGCACTAAAATGGTGGGAAATGACAAAAGAGGAACTAATGGAATAAAGCCCTTCAACTGGATTTTTTTGGGGTTTGTTTGTTTGTTTGTTTTTAAAGCTAGAAACACCATTTTTCTGTGGTAAAGGTAGTGTGGCCATTATGAGCATGCCGATGTAAACACCAGAAAGGAGAAACCAGCATCAAAACAAGATTGTAAGTGACTATATAATAAAACCCACCCCTTCCTACACACACATGTGCATTCATGCCTGACTGCTTTTAATTTAAATATAAGGAAAGAATGGCAGTCCTCTCTGAAGAAAGCAACAGAAAAAGAAGATGCTTTCCTGATGCCATGAGACTGTTTATAGATTTAATTTTTTCCCTTCCACACTAAAATAAGTCTGAGAGGCTGAAGACCACCAATGAACAAACTGAGTTGCCCACGCCTGTCAGACTGTCTGTGCTCTGCTCTTCTCATGCTGACCCTATTAGATTTGACTATTAAAAAGCAGCATTGGGCCATGTCAGCTCTTGGGTGGGAGGCTGCCAAGGCACACATCCATGCTGCTGGCTTTTCAAAGATTGATAATGATCCTGTGAAGTACTTTCTTCCTTTAACCCAGGCAGTTCTGCACAGGGGTCAGTTCTGGGGTGCTACATACTTGTCTTGTAGGCATGAGGTGAAAAGTAAAGTCCTTATTGCCGTAGCCATTAAAAATCCCACAGCACTATTTACAAATATGCAAGCAATTACGGCAGATTGGAAGTGGCCAAACTGGCAATTCTCTTCTGCCAACATAAATCCTCCCACTGTAAGTGAATGTGGATTTTTTTTTCATCTCACAGCATAAACTTTAAAGTCTTGCTGTAAAATGCTCATTAGCTAACAAATCTCTTTATGGAGTAGCACTTGCTTTACAATAGAGGGTGAAAGGAAGTTTGCTCTATGGGTTGTGAGACAGTGAGGATACTTTAGGATAAAAGCTCCATCATATCAGTTTGCTAGAGCAGAAGATTAATAGAGATAGATTGGGTTTTAGTGGCATTTGAAACTATCTGCCTCTTCATCTACCAGCAGCTCTGCTTCTCAGACTGCCTGCAGGTTTGTACTTTATTCTCCGACACATTGCTACAAGATGACACCTTGCATTTTTAAGCTTTTCTGCTAATTAAAAGATTTGTTCCTCCCAAAAATCTGGAAAGAAGCTGACATTTTCAGTTTTAAATTTGACTTCTGTTAACACAGCTTTCAGGTGCAGAGGTTTTTCCTCTACTTTGCTTTGAACCCAGCTCCCTATGAATTTCGCCGTGTGATAGTTTGGACTAACGACAATTCCAGACAGCAGAAACAGAATTGTCTAGATCCCATTACAAAATCACTCCTAAACAAATCCAGAAAAGGCTATGATATAACAATTCATGAGTTATCATTGCCTGATCTGCTCTACAATTTAAAGGGGAAATAAACACATATATTCCTTGGCACAACACAGTTGGATATGAAAAGCTGAATCCCTTTCACTTGCACATCCTGCCACTATCTCAGGCCTCTTTACTTCTTGCTCTAGGATGGAAAGATGAGTCAAGTCACAATTGCATCCCAGAAGTGCCAAATCCAGTGCTTACACCCAGCTTGAATCCACAATTTTAAGTTCATAGTGTGAAGTTGGTTGGTGCTGGTCCCTCACAGTAAGACAATGGATGTTGGGCAGGAAATGAACTCTAAGACAGAGATATAGATTTGGCAGAACACTCTTTGCTGAGCTTAGTGTCAGATTTCCTAAATAAAGATAGAATTAAGCAGACACCTGTCTGAGAAATGTCAGCTTCAGAGAAACCCTGGTAAGTGAAGGTCTTACAGAGTTTATCAGTACTTTGTGCTATGTAAAGTGGAAAGTTGTTTATAAGGTTTCCATACATATGCTTATTCACAGTTACATACTAATAAATTTTTCATCAACTTGAGTGAGAGATGAGAAAAACATCAAAAGGCTCATGCAGATGAAGAGCACACCACTGTCATCTACCTGGGTACTTTCACCACATTTTAATATTTTACAGCTTTCCTAGAGATCCCACTGAACTTTACTAAGCCAGGATTATAATTTACACCCACCACTTCATTTTGGTTTGCCTGAGATAGGAAAAATGGATTTCTATCATTTGGATTAGAGAAATCAGTGCTGCTCTTTTGTTTGGTTCAGCTTATGGAAATAATTGCATCTCTTTCAGAAAGAGGACAAAGAATATTCATCAAAAAAGTACTTTGAAACTGTATTGCCTGGTTTTGAGTTACTGTTTGATGCAAAAGCAAGTGAATTCAATAGCTTCCCGATTTCAACAGTCTTTGGATCAGGTTCTAAAGGGTTGTTCTTTATGTTCCTTCTAATACTGTGTCATACTCAGACAGCAGAGCCAAAAAAATGGAAAGACATTCATGCATTTGGCTTTGAATTTAGAAGGGGATCTTAATTAGTATTCACTTTCAGCTTAATTCCAGTCACAGAAAGTTTTTATGCTTAATAGGGGAGCAAAAGGTAAGCTGAGGCATCTCACTTCTCTAAATCTTATCCATACATCTTTCTGATAGAAGAACCAGTGCATACACTGCCATCAGTACATGTAATTAGTGGCAGTATGCACAAAGAGGTATATCCTAACGAGATGCTGCAAAAAGATCTGAACCAGTTATCCGTATGCAGAAGCACATGAGAAGATACTACACAGTGGCATGATTATATCCGGGTGCCTCTGCTATAAAAAGCATTTGTATTACCCTTACTTCTCTGAATAAATTCAAATGACAGCCCCATTTCATTTCTTCATTCAGTCTGGAGGCCAGATGGCATTAGAATCATTTACTTCACCTTGTTGTGCTTAATTACTACAATCAACACACTATTTTCCAAATTAATCATAACAAAGTAATTTCATTAGTAACACAGCAGGCTGTTGAATTATTAGCATCATAACAGTTTGCAAACAATTAAACTTTATTTGAACCTTAAAAATTTGCAGAGTAGAACATTATTATAAGATCTAATGGCAGTACCATACAAATTCAGAACACAGCAAATAATCAAGTAAAACGCTGAACAATGTGAGAGTTACAATCACCTTTTAAAAATTCATTCTTTTGCTGCTCACAGAAAGGCATGCATGATCTAAGTGAACAAAGAAAACTAAGCGATTAGCATCTTCTAGCTGAGTTTTGTTTAAGTTGTATTAACTGAGATTTTCTTATCCAAAAAAGGCTATGGTATTCGCCCAGATTTAAAGTAAACCATCCATCCGCGGTCCATTGCTGGTTTGTTCTGAGACATTTCCAGGGAGTTTCAGGACATCTTTCACGTTTTGAATTTAAGGCAGTTTATTTACTCTCCCCTAGCAATAAGTACCAAGAAGGGGGAAGCCCTAGAAGAGAACTACAGACAAAAGCCACTTGACTTCTCCGGCTGTCACCACCCAGGAGAGGCCGCGCCGGGCAGCCCTGCCCCTCATCGCTTGGGTAAGGACTCCCTCTCCTGGAAAAACGGCAGAAACGGCGCGGGACAGCGCGGAGGGGGAAGGGGACAGGGCCGGGACCGNCGGGCCGGGCCCGCAGCGAGCGCCCGGCTCAGCAGAAGGGGGAGGAGGGTTCATTCCCTAAAATGTGGGTGGTGGGGGTGGTGGTATTCGGAATTCTGTAATTAATAAAAAGCCATTGCGGTGGGCAGATTTATGGCGCTGCCATGTTAACAAGGGAGAAGGAGCGTTTCCAGCCCCGCTATTAACGCTTCACATTCTGTACACAATCCACCAGTATGCTTGACAAATTAAAGTAGTAAAAGATCTGAAGACTATAATCTATCATTTTAATGCTTCGCTGATAACGCACAGAATCAATTCCAATGACTATCTCTTAAAAAAATTACAACAAAACTCCGTCCTGTTTGACGCCTATTAGAATTCAGTGTACCAGCAAGTACCATACATTAGCTAACACAGAGCACAACATCTTAGTTTACTGAAAGGATCCAAATTCCGAGTTCAGACGAACGTTTCCTTTTAACCCACAGTGTTCCTGAAGCATAAACAGCACGAGCAGCTACACGGGGACCTGCACAGGCTCAGCAACTCGCAGACTGGCCTGACCTGCCTCCTTGGCAGATTAAGGGTCTCACAAATCAACTGGCTGGGAGGATACAAAACAAGTTGGTCTTGCATGCTAATGGTAAAGCCTATCTCCAAAAGAAGAGTATGTAAAGTATTAACTCTGACTTGCCCAAACACTTGTCCACAAGTGGTAGTATTTTAGTGTACTTTTTTATGTTTCAATCAATGTTTTTGATTAGCCACGAAGTTCTGGCTTTGACACAAGAATGCAGATAGCTGTTGCTAATCCACATAGGGTGAAGATCCCTGTTGCATAACCTGTATCAGAATTCCACATACCAGCAAGGTATCCAGATTTGACTCTGCAAAATATCTGTAAGGTATAGATAAAATATGTCACACTACCATGAACAAAAATATTTTTACCTGCAATTTAGCTCATGTTGACTTAGCCCAAATTGTAGGGTTTAATATATTTTCACAAATTTTCATAGCATTACAATGTCCCAGTCAGAATGGTATCAAGGCAGTATTACCACACAGGCCAATTTGTTACAGCAGCAAAAGAATCAAGTCTTCATTGTGTGTCAACAAAATAGTAATTAACAATACAATACTAAATATATGAGAAAAATAAATGATCAGCTAAAGTATAACTTCAAAACATCTGGAAACAGAATACTCTGAAGACTTGAAATATTATACATGAATGTCCCTCAACTTTCTGATGGAGCTACACAAAAAGTACAGTAAGCATTAAAAGGTTAATGCACTCATGAATTGAGTAATAGTTTGCCCTCGAAGCTCTGCTTGATTTTTCTGAATCTGCAGAACAGGAAAAGATAGCAAAATTCCCTGAAAGAACACAAACCTATGGCTCTACACAGTGCTGCTAACATGTTAAAGAAAGAGCAACAGGCACTATATGGCTGCTTGTGCCCCATATGTTAATTACCATCTATTTAATTTTCTAGCATTACAATTCTATAAAAAGTGGCTCAGAAGAACATTTCCGTAAAGTTATGATCAATTACAGTTTATAATGTTTAATATACACAAGGCAACAATCTGACTACACTCGCTGAAACCACAAAACTTGTACAGCAGAATCTTCTTTTTCCAGAGGCTGGGTCTGTAAACTGCAGCTGCACACCACTCATCATTTTGAGTGCAGATTTCTCCTGATTAGGGAGAGGGAAGTTGAAAGTTCATCATTAACCAAAAAACCTCAAACATGTATATCAAACCCAGTCCAAATATCTATCCCCTTCCAGTTTTCTGCACAGACAGATATCTACATATTACTAAAGTTAAAAACTAAATAGGAACAACACCAATTTTATTTTTTAAAAAGTCTGGAAAAAGAACACAGTTATGAAATATATCATCTTTTGTACCCTGTGGTTTAATATTTCATATAGAATCCCAGAAAAAAAAGTACTTTAATTGAACCTTCAATATATTTTGCCATAATCTTTATGTTAACAGGATCCTACAAAGGTTCCAGGAAAGACATACTTATGAAACAGAGAACAAGGGAACATATAAGCCATTACAGAAGATTGGATTAAAATGTACTTACCCAGGCCTCTCAAATATCATACATCTCCATTACGTAGTCTTTAGGCACCAAGCCAATGGTTCCCTTCATTTCTCCTACCCACCAGCCAAATCTATTGTACTCCTAATTGAAAACAATACACAGTATTAACCTTTAGTCTGATATAAATGCAATAGAGTTTTGTATGCAACTCCTTATGGATGCTTTCTCTTATATACAGTTATAATCATTTCAACTGAAAATTAAAACATTTTATCTTTTTGTTATAGGCATTCACATGCAGTTAGGCAAAGGCAGAAGCTAAATTTTAAAAAGGCCAGGCTTACTCAAGAAAATTTCTTAATTATGGCCACACTTCTCTAACACCGACTAAAAATAGCCAACCTCCTTACCTTCTGTTCATCACAGATACAAAAACCTTATCTTCGTAACTAAAATCTAATAGCACAGTGTTGACATATAACAATCAACAGGGGTTCTTTTAGTATCACAAGCTAAACTCTAAGAAACTTGCCATCAACTTATTTTAAAAACTACTTCACTCAAATGTGAAGGGAACACTATATATCTAATACATAATATCTTTCTAAGGATAAAGTCTTCTATTGCTTTAGGCTTGCAGAAAATTCTACAGCAGATCTCATATTCCTGACAGATGACTAATGTACTCCTGTTTCAAATATGTTTAGGCTTAGTGAGATAAATATGAAACAAAATGAATTATAATAGTTTAAAGAAATAATATCTTTCAAAAGCAGTACCAAGTAAGAGTATTGTGGTATTGTGGTATGTAATTATTGTAAAAATAAAATAATGTAATAATGATATGTAATTATTGTATTTTGTGGTATATAATTTACTTTTTCCTATGAGATAAATATTTTAAGATCAATCTTAACAGTGGTTCAATAAATTGTAACAGCTGGAATTGCACACACACATATATTGGGTTACAAATGAAGTATTATTAAAACAGAGACCCTACTCAAAACTGAATGATCAGTAAGTCAGAAATTACTTTGGAAAAAATATGCAAAATACAAAAATATCTCTGATGAGCAACATCTGCTTCCTGCTACACTGCTCTTCTGACGAGAAGAGCAAAAGGCTCTAGGATTTTGAATTACTCGTCCTACTGCGATGAAGCTACTATTTTGAACTGTAGGTAAAGTTTTTTGGTTATAAATAGGCAAGTGCAGCTTAAGGGTTAATGGAGTTTCATTAGAGCCCGAGCTGTAATGATTTGCTGCTGGCATATTTTGCCTGGTCAAGAGTTCTCTGGGGTCCTATGAGGTGCTTAGTGTACTCAGCTCTCTGTGCTTAACTACCATGGCTTGCTTTCATGTGGGCTTTTTTTCTTTTTTCTTTCCCTTTTGCCTTTTTTTTTTTTTTTTTTTTTTAATGCTTGCATGCAGGAACACACAGTTTTATATTTTCTAATTGTGGAATGGTGAACACTAGTCTTCAACTAAACATTTTCTTCCTTAACAGTGAATAGGTGATTTAAAAGATTCTATCCTACTATGCATGAAATATTGCAGTAAGTGTGATTTAAAGGAAATCCACTTAAAAAACAGCAGGAAAACCTTCATTTATTATGTGAACATGCAAACAAGAAAGCTGCAAAAATAATTCCACCTTCTTCCCCCTTCCACTGCAAAGCAGACTGCTGGGGATGGGTTTGGTCTTGAAAGTCTAGAGGTATCTGAACCTGATCTTTGGTGCACACTGCTCTCCACAGAAGTTAATAACCTTTCCCATGGGGCTTCACATTACACCCCAAATCCTTAAAGGCGAAACAATACCCTGACACTGAGGTTTATAATCTTCCAGATCACCCTGTTTAAAAATCTATGCTTTATCTCACAATACACTGTTTAAATATACAAACTAGATTTCAAGACTGAAGTGGGAAATTGCTGAAAGGAGCAGCACTCACGTATACTACTGGAATCTCAGCAATAAATCTCTCCAAGAGAAAGCAACAAAAGATTTTAAGCTGCTACATGGAATTCACACAGTGACTGACAAAAGTGATTAAGCAAGTTTTGCTAGACATCAGCCAAAAAAACAAACAATACATGAAATGAGGGAAGTGGCTTAGTTAAGCAGTCATTAAACTGCATATGACAAATGGGACAGAAAAAGCCTGTGGATTACATTATCCATTGAAAATGTTCCACTTAGCAATACTACATGGACTTAGAAACAATTGTTTTCAAGGAAACAATTCAGATAGCTCAAATTAAAATTAAAAGCATGCTGCTATTTTGAAAACTTTCTGGGTTTTGCTACTTACTAATACACCACTTACTGCTCTGGCATGAAGCTAAGTGAGAAGATGAAATGAATGTTGATGTAACAGACTAGTAGACTAATTTAAGGATTCACTGCAAGCATTACACCATGCAGACAATATTGCAACACAGAAGCTTTTACTTTACATTACTATTCTTTGCATGGGTCTCAAGAGCAACATGAATCCCAATTAACCTATCTGCAGTCTATAGAAGTCTGAACAAAAATATAATGCAGATACCTGGCTACCAAGAACATAAAACCTTAATCTCTGGGTTTAGAATAATTACATAGCACTCCCTTTTAAAGTACAGACATTTCTCTTTAAACTCCTAATCCCTCCTTCCTATCCTCATACCATGAAAGAGTGCTTAACTAGTGAGGCAGATAAGCAGCCCCACTAGTCCTTTCTTGAAGTCACACATAAAATCCAAATTGATGTATTGTTTCTATCAACGTTATCAATTATAAACTCCTTTGCAGCAATATAATTTCATTAATACACTGCTGTTGCAAGGTCCATATGTCTGTTGCTGCTGCTTAAGATGTGTAGAATAAAAGTCTGCAGTCCACGTTTGTGGGAAATAATGATTAATATGCAGAAGGATATGAATACAGTTAGGAGTTTTATATGAACAAAAAAGTTGGGAAGCACTGTGCTTTTGCAAGCATCAGCTTCAGATCTCAGGTACCACTGGGTTTACCATCTGGTATCCCTCACTGCATTCAGCTCTTAATATCACTGCTAACATAGGCAAGCGACTATACTTCAGAAGGACTGATAAAATAATGAAGAGTCCTTTAATCTACAGGAAACCATTGTAGTCAATTTATAAGAAATATTGCATCCCTTTGTAGGATGTGTAATTATTTTCTATTAATCATGTGCTATAAAGCTACATTATGTGGTTATTCTGTTATCACTAGAAAGAGGCCTGCAGTCAGCTCCTGACAATGTTAGGTAATTACTAACACAAAGCTTCTTTCTCCTTATGTAGAAACGCTATCAAGATCCAGAGGTGCTGTGATGCTCGCTGTATGAAAATAACTCTCCAAAGAAATTCAATAACTGCAAAATGAATTGCTCCAAGGCAAATAGAGGGATAGGAGAGGGGGGCAGGGCCAGATCCAGCCGCCCTGCAATGAGGAGAATGCACAAGTGTGCAGCCACACTCTGCCATGTGACAGGGAGCACATCTGCCATACCAGGCAATGTTAGCAGGGCTGGGGGGAGGAGGGGGCCACCACAACACCCCCACTCCCCCCCCCGGGAAGACAAGCACCAGGGCAATGGAATATATTACGCCAAATAATATGAAACAACAGCCTTAACAAATGACCAAACGCTTTCTAAGCTACTTCTGCATTTCCACCGTCATAGAGTGGATTATTTTTTTTCCCCCAGTAGAAATTTATTAACCAACGTTAAGTAATTTCACAGGGCAGCAAGGAACAGGTTATGACTTAACATTTAACATGCTGGCAAAACACTCTCTGTACAGCATGCTAGATAGCGGGGGGTAAAAATCCCATCAGGGTTTACAGGCTCCTTAAATGCTCTCAGCTGAACACACTATGAGCAAATGCTTCTCCTTGTCCCCATCCCACCAGTTTCACTGCCCTGATGTCTACAGACCCATGACTTCATGAGACACTGATCACAAAACCTTTTGTATTTGGGGAAAACACAATAGTTAGCAATACAGTACCTGCTTTCCACAGATATCATTTAAATCCAAGATTATAGTCCTCTAAAGAAAAGAATTTTGATATTTTGTCATACAAAAAGAGAAAAATTTTATACTTGAGGATTTCCAAAGCAGTTGCTACCTTTAGAACAGTTCCTCTGCCTATATGAGATTCTCCAGATGTTTTGCCACCATATAAACTTCTACTGACTCTAACAAAAGTTGAGAACATCTAGTTCTTGTGCAATTAGTCTCCATTCTTGAATACATATGGTATGTTTTTTCATGTTTCTGGTGTGGGGTTTTTCATTTGTTTGGTTTTAAAAGAGTTGTTGAAAATTATTGTGTTTCAATGCCTTAAAGAAAAAAATGGAGTTGTATTTTTAAAAAACACAACTGAAGTGTGTGAATTCAAGATTTTTCTCCTTCTTTCTTCTAGTGGCACTGTGAATAATACTAACTTATGGGCAGAACACCTGCAAATGATAAACCTGAAAAGCAAAACGTATCTATAGCCTTGTTTGAGGTTAAAATAAGTAACCTCTACTATCAAGCTAACTATGTGTCAGAAGCAGAGATCAATTTTTTTCAAAGAATATCCTGGGGTGCAATTTTGGCAAGATAATATTTTAAAACATCTCCAATTCATCCAGGAGATTCATACTAGCTAAAAAGTTTTAGAACTTCCTTTGGTGTAATTGTTGAATGATACACTATCAACCAGGGAGCAGTTTTGGCACAGAACAGCATTTTCTCTAAAAGCAGAGAATGACAAATGTCTTAAATAACTGAATGAGACTTCTTCACAGGTAGTAGAGTTGTTTTAAGACAGCAATAAAATGGTCATCTTTAAAAATATAAGCGCCAGATTTATTGTATGGTTGCATTATTAGGTTTTATTTCCCACAATGACATGAGAGAAAATATACGGCAATTAAAGATTTCCAATATAAATCACAGTAAGCAGACTGAGTTCTGAACCAAAACTGCCCCCAGAAAACACCCTGGAACAATAGAAAGGCCATTTTATTTTCCATTAGATGACACATGGCCAAATTTTTTCCTAATCTGATAGGTAAAGGCTTACATATTATCAGCATGCAAACCTACAGAGCCAGAGTCACTTTGCATTAGTTCTAACCAACCTTCTGTTTGAAGGCCTTCACTATTGTTTTTAGACATGTACTTATCGTTCTCCCACCCCACCCATAACGATTAAAACTAAACAAGCCATGAAACAGGTAATGTACAACTGAGTATTGCATTTTAGTTTTGATCAGAAGCATCCCACTGAAGAGAATCTCCCAAAGCTCCCACCTTTGCCCCACTGGCTCCCTTTGCAAAGCCATCAGTCTCAGAGCACACACACTACATTTATTTCAGCTGAAGCTAAAATGGAAGATGCACTTAAACATGCTCCAACCATTAATGTGTTCTCATTCCATGAAACCAGGCTACACCTCTTCAGACATCAAACAGCTTTGAAAAAGTATGTGTGGACACCAGGGCCTCAGGCACGAAGTGTTTCACTCTGCAAATCTGCTCCTGTTGGTACTCTCTATTTTCTAGGGGAGCTATAGGTACTATGGCCATGGAATGGAAATGATGGGTGTCAGTATGGTCAGCTAGAAAACAACCTGACAAAATAAAACACTTAGGATTTTGGTATGTCTGTCATATCTTTTGGAAAAAATACTGAATAAATACATTTTATTAAGGTTATACAGATAGTGAACAAATGTTCACAGCGATTCTACAACACCTGCATTGTTAAGTTGCACCTTTATTTCATAAGCAGTAACCTGAGCTGTGGAGATCCTTTGTTTGTCTTTTTACTAGGCAAAAAATACAGGTTGAGATATGAGCCTTTTAACATTTATTATATTGAAAGAACAAAAATCTGCCACACTTGAAACCTACAACCACTGAATATAGGATAATCTAAGCACCAAGTTAACACTCTACTTTCATGAAAAATTCTAGAGCAAAAGGTTGTCATAGATGAGATTTCCAGGAATCATAAATACAAGAGTGAGCAGCACTGGTGTGCAATGAAATAGTAGCAATTAAGGAGAATTTCCAGGATTTCTGATTTTGAAGTATTATTTGCTATTTTAATACAAGTATAAATAAGAAGTATATTAAGTTAGTTTCATGTTAAGAAATATCAGTAATTTTACTAAGAAGGTGCCCACTAACATATCCAGGTAAATTTTCACTATTACTTACATTTGGATGATGAAACTATGGAATTTCATAACATAAAACATAGACCTAAAGTAAATAAACAAGTACTGCAAGTGCTGTACTTGCAAAAATTGTGCATACAAGACTTAGAAAAAAAAATAGAACTACCTCCCTCCACAGTTATCTTTGTTTCTGGAAATTGATTTCTTGAGTAGAGCTATGGAAGATTTATAAAAATGATTGCTATACTATGGTCTGTTTTCCCATTTATCACATGGGCTTGAAAGCAAAGGCAAGCCCATAAATGAGCAGGAGTTAAGAGCAATCATCCTTTTAGAAAACAGGACTACAAAGTATTGCATTTCTAACAGTCAATATTAACTAAGAAATGTTATTAACAAGTCTCTTTATCAGTACAGCTATATTTTTTTATTGCATAATGGAATAAGGGTATTTAGTTTTCTGAAAGTTCACATCATTCATAGCGTAAGTGATAAAAGCCACTTGAATAGTCAAGAATATTATAAATTAAAATAAAAGATACATTGATCAACTAATCTGAAATGTTAACTACATTTTTAAATAAAGTTGAGAAGTACTATTGTGATAGTTCTGTTAATTCTGTTCAGATTAAAAACTCAACTTTTGAGGGAAACTTGGTAGAAAAACCTAGAAAAAAAGTTGTGAAGTTTTTGGTGGTTTTTTTTTAAAAGCCCACAGGACTGCTGCCACACAAAAGCCACAAACGACATAAATATTTAGAAAATAGCTTAAATAGTTTTTGAATACACCTTTAAAACAAGAAAAACATGCTTTTCTACAGTAACTGCAATAGTCAGGCATAGGTATCTTTGTTGTCAGAGTATGAGCTCATGCTCATTCAATAATACTGAGTTTTTAAGCTCATTTTAAAGCAAATTCTGAGGATTTGTCTTTGCATAATACTTAGCTATTTTAGGAAGTTAACACTGCCAAACTGAAACCATGCTCATTTGTCTAAAAGACATTTACCTAGAAACTAACATGTAACATATTGCTCCTCTTGCTTTATTTAAATTCTATAAATGCCCAAATTTGCTAAACTGGTTCATAATTACTTCTGTTATACTAATGAGCTCATTTCTTGGAAACAAATAGTTGCTTTCCTCCTAATTTCTATACAGGTATGAGAAAAGCTGGTAAAAATATATTGCTTTGACATAACTGTTGCTGGGAGAGATGAATATCTATCTTATCACGTTCATCAGAGAAGGCTCTACCATTTATATTTCACTGTAAAACAAAGAACTATTACATGTTGCACAAATATGCTCGATATTTTGTTAATGCTTCACCCTTCCTACTATAACACAGCTATACCCGTACTTACTTCCTTATCAGCAAAATGTGATTTTCAAGAGTAATGTTCCTGGCTGACATATGATAGAAAGGCAATAAAGCCACAGCTAGGTTCAGCTGAAGCTGAATTTATGACACCATTTTGGATGCATACACATCGCCCCCTGTCAGTACCTGCATCTCTCATTTTCAACCACTAGATGGTGTGAAAAAATAAAAAAATTGCCTAGGATTCCTGCCGACTGCCACAAAATCCATGTATTAATGTAGTGGATTAGGAAATATTTTAGAAGAGAAGTCTTGACCCACTTCAGGATGGTTAGGCTCACTTTTCCTTTGGTTATATTTTCACTTACCGGACAAAGAACTCATAAATGATTAGACCTTGAAACTGAATCAAGTGGCGGGTTAAGATAGATAATTCTCTGGCACTTTCCCCTCCAAGGACCCTAAATTCCAAGCTGACAGTAGTGGCCAACACTCATTTTTCTGAAAAAGCTGTAACAATCTTTAAGTGAAACAGGGCTGAATTTTGTGGGCTGTATTTTGGAGAAGAAATCATTCCCATAGAGAGAGGCTCTATATATCTGGAGCAACAGCAAGCCTGTTTCAAGGACCGATTACGGATTAATCACGGCATGGCAACAGGACAGTTGATATACAGAGGACAGCTTAAGCTACTGTTTTTCTATTTTGCCCCATTTTTTAAATTAAATTTCTCACTTTTTTTGGGGAAGGAGTAGCAAACAATTTTTTTTTCACCTACAAGCTGAAGATTAAGATTTTATAGTCCCCGTAATGTACCCGAAGAGCACAACCCACGAAGAGGCCAAACTCTCCAAATACAGAGGAATCCATTCGCTCATGGGCTTTTTGGGGGAGCGAGACGGGGAAGAGGTGGTTATGTTAAATCAGTACAATTCTTTAGTGCTGAATAACTGCTTGAAAGTTTGCCCAATCCACAAGCTGTATTCAGCCTTTAGTAATGCAATTCAGTTATTAGTTTAAGTGACAATGAAATACCTCAAAAGACATACATGGTCGAATTGATATTAGTAATACATCTTCTGTATTTTTATATAGGACTGTCCTTCTATCCATAAATCGTAAATTTATTTAAAACAGAAGCTGTTACATTTATTATCCAGAAATGTAGTTAAAGGTACACAGAAGATTTAAAGCAATTGTGAGAAAACTCAATTTGAAACTAAGACATACAGATGCCTTTAGCTTTCATGCACCTACTTGTGTATTTCAGTGATCTACAATATTTTTTATACTAATTACACTGAAGGACAATTATATAAACACATATTTTAAAAGGTAAGGTTTTTTAATGAGAACTTTAAAAGCTCAGCTTTTTTTTTCTAATATGTGGAGAAACCAGAAATTTCCTCTGATTAATTGTTCAGAAGTAGACTGCAATGGACCATGAGATATATATTTTAACAGAGGTTTTGTTTTTGCTGGGGAGGTTAATGAAAAATCTGAAAATTAACCAGCATTAACATAGAATAAAACTTCATGCCTTTACTGTTTAGTGCCAATTCATATGAGAGGAATTATATTTCTCATTTGCTTTACAAACAGAAAAGTAGTAAAAAATGCCCAAATCTGTCAAAGCAAACAAATTTGCAACCTGAGCTATCAGAACAATAACAATATATACAAAGATGAAAGCATAGTTCAAAAAAAACAAACCATCTTCTGTAGCAAGGTCCCAAAAAAGTCAGAATCAGCAGAGTCAGGAATATAAAACAGGAAACAAAAAACATAACATACAAGATAACTTAAAATTCTACAAGGTTAACTTCTATAAGCTGAAAGCACATTGTCTCCTGTTAAGTCAGTTAACAAATGGTAGCCAAGATTTAACAAGTAAATAAACATGCTTTAAAGTTAATTCCTGTTACATGGCTATGTTTTAATTGTGATTATAGTTCATATGACAAAATAATTAATTGCAGTGAATATCTGATTGCAAACAAAGGATCTGAAAGGGAGTGCCAATTTCCCCCCCTAGAACTGTGGGAATGTGCCCTTCTGCCATGGCTCTCTCTTTACAACTATGTAGCCCCAGTAGTGTCTCCTACCTTGCTGATAATGTAGATAACGTCACCACGTTTAAATGTCAACTCATCGCTTTCGTCTCCTGTGCAGTCCCACAAACCTTGATAGAAATTGGCATAATCGATATCTTCGCTCTCTGCAAAGAAAACAGCATCTAAATTATAAGGCAATCAAGATTGAGGATAACTAAAGTTACTCTTTATATCTCCAGATAGTACAAAGCAATTTTATTTATATTAGCACACATTTCGTATTCCTCTTTTTAGAAATGGCTCCTTCCTGCCATGAAAGCAAGTGAAAAATAAGTTTAATGTGCAAGTCCTTCACTGGCAAGTTGCATCGCTGAGAGACATGTAGCTACAGGTTTTCAAAGCATTTTTCAGCTGCAACTTAAAGCAGCTATTTTTCCTCTACCAGTATATTTCTAGCAAGCCATATGTGTTATCCCAACTTGAAACTGATAAAACTGCTACAATATAATTAATAATGAACAGTGAAAGGAAGCTAAAGTATTTTGTGATACACTCCCTCTCCCTCTCCTGTTCCAACAAAATTAAATAGCTTCTCTGAGAACCTTTGAGATAATCCTTGATTCTTCCTTCTGAAATATTGGAGAACTTGGAAACTGTTGCTGAAGCTGCATTTCAAAAATATTTGTGTCAGCTCCAGTTTAGGACATTAAGCCCTGGCTAAACGTGCAACTACACTACAGTCATAAACTCATCCTTCTAACAGCATAAGCACAATGGATGTGCTGTGTTCAAGCTGCCATACAGACCATTAACTGATTGATTATTTAGCACTCTTTGCTCTGTAATACGGCAATAACACAGTAATAAATGCTTTGTCATACATTTACAATACAGAGTACATCTATTGAAACACAGCACTCACACACAGTTAAATACACTGGGTGCTTCTGTTGCACTGCAAACTATTTCCTGTTTTTAATTCCATGAGAATGGAGTGTGATGAGTTAATGCAAAAAGAATGTAAGCAATACCACTAAGATGACCGGTTACATTATGTATACACTAACCAGACAGAATGTATATGTACTAATAATTTACATCACTGGAAAGCTATCTTCTAATTCTGATAACATAAATATCACTGAACTGGCTGGATCAAGGCTGTCATCTTAGTTTTGTTATATGATCCTTGAACTGCAGGCTTGCTGGTTATTCCAACATACACCAGTTACATTTGCATGTCATTAGCACTCTACACCATTATTTATAGTTTACAATTTAACCATGATTAGTTCATTTTATTACCAAAAAAATCCTGCTAAAATATCAACTATCAAGAGATAGAAAGCATCACATTATAAAAAAATAGTGATATTCAGCTTGTGTTCTTCTCTATTTTGGCAAATACTTAGATTTGAATTCTCATATTCTCTGTATGAGCAAGAAGAGCTTGTTTTCTCTTTCTCCATTTCAGTCTGTGTTCTGTGCTATCTTGTTTGGGTGGCAATACTGTCATAAGGCTAAATATTCACAACCTTGAATTCAAAGCTGCTATGCCAGTTACCCACCATTTAATTTTCCTTAAACTGGTGATTAGGAGCTACGAGTGTGTAGCACTAGGGGGCGTTCTGCCTGCCAGGCCCAACATTCGTCTGTCTTCACCCCAAAAACAACAATTGATAACCATATGAGAGCTCACAATAATTCAGAAATAAGAGATTTGATTATTTTAAAATGCACAGTCATAATCATTTCAACATGAAGGCATAATCAGTTTGAAATGTTGCACCTCCAAATTTTGGCCCTTCCTATTTTTCACCTCATTATTCACCAATTTAGCATTAGATAATTATAAACAGCAACACAGGTTAGCATGAAATTAATTTGTGATAAATATTAAATCAGAATCTCTCCTTGGTCATTTCTTACTGTACTGATTACAGCTGCCAACTGTGTGTCGTAAACGATAACTAAGTCCACATGAGGAAAAAAAAAATAAAAGAACTATTTTGGTATATCCCACCTCTCAAATCTTTCATCAGTTGGCTTATTGATTTTGTTTAAAATACATTAATCAGGACTTTTACTTCTTCAGAACATCAGTGAAAGAAATCATGACTTTTCACACTGACCTTTACCACTTTGAGCTCTGCTCTTACCTTTATGTGCCTGAAATAACTCCTGCTAACACTAAAGTGAGTTGCAACAGAAAAGACCCAACAGTGGGTGAGACATGTCTCTCCTTTTATGTTCATCATAAGCAGTTAATTAAGTCTTAAAGTGGAAAGCAACTCAATTAAAAATGTGAACACACTGGAAAGATGCATTTTAAAATAAACTTACTGCAACAGTGAAGATACTGACCAAAGACTAACCATGGCTCTCTGCCCTCATTTGTGAATTCAACATAAGATAGCGTTGTTTAAATCAGAAAGCCACATTTTTCAGAAAAACATATGCCAGTATACCAGGAGCATAGAAACAAAAAACAGGGAAAGAAAGTGTCAGTTTGTGAACAACTATGTTCACATTTCAAATCTGAAATCCCCTCTCATGCCCACCAGCACAACTTTCTCCAAATTCTGTAAGGGCAACTACGTACACATAAAAGACAACTGTAAATGTAACTTCAGACTTTATACACCTAAAGGGAAAAAGGCTTCATAAAGTGATTCATAGTGCTTACAACACAGGTATAAGAGTGAAAAAAAGTCTGCAAAAACCTCTGCAAAACACAAGCCCACTCGTTCCTACTTTGGTCCCTTCCAGTTTGAGAAGACCTTGACAAATTTCCTTTTATTGCTTCTAAAGAATGGTATAAAACAAAACCAGGAGGTCTGAGTAAAGGAATTTGGTATTTATATGGTAGTGAAATAATGTGAAGCTTCTTAAACATATGTAATACCTGAAAACAGATGGATTTAGCATCAAGAACTTATGTGCCCATTACAGTTCAAATTCAAAAGGTGTTACTCTGTTACAATTACACACTATTCTCAAACACTATGAAATGTCCTGTGCCTTAAAAATACTGTGATGACATAATTGCTAAACTGAAGTGTGTTGCATTTGAAAGTACGGTCACTTGGCCACAAATACAAATAAAACATGATTAAAAAAAAACATTAAGTGTGTAGCTGAGGGCAGAAAGCAGTTTGGTTTTACCTACCCACTGCATTAAGACAATCCAAATCCCAAGGAATGGGTGAGTTGGATTTTGGATAGGTTGCTTCTTCAGAAAACATTTCTTTAATTCCAGGACAGCTACCTGGATGAACTACTATCTAAGAGTTTCCAATACTCTTCCAAAAAGAATTCCTTATGGTTTACTTCTGACATCTCTGCTTTTCCAGTAACAGTAATAGGAGCAATGGATATTTTTGCCCAGTATACTGATGAAAACACTTCAGAGTTATTTTGACAGATCAAAAGGCAATGGCTGCCAGCCTCCCTGACAGTAGTCTCAGACTGCTTATTTCACAGAAAAATACTGGCATCTGACCGCATGCTTGAAGAAAGGTAAACAGTTCAGGTAAAAAAAAATTCTGACAAATATATCACTCAAGTATGCACCTCAAATATTAGATTATTTAAAACTTAGGAATGCCAATGGATTACTCAAGGGGAAAAATTATAAAAATATTCTAACAACCACAGCAGACAGAAAAGAAGAACCAAACCACAACTTGAAAAACAGATTAATAGTACATATTTCAGAGGGATTTAACTGTGCTGTCCCACTGCAGCCTAAGCCAATCTAACTGCAGGTTGGTTAATTTCTGCCCCCTACCTTATGACGATTTTTGCACTTCCCATTTCTGAGCACAAACCTGACAGAACGCTGAACTGATCAAAACAAAAGCATGAATTACAACCTAAACATGAAAATGCACTACATAAAACATTAGGATAAATGCAATTTTGACTGATTTCCCTCACTCATCCATTTTAACACTGATGGCATGTAAGTTACCAAATCCTACTATGGTAGTGATTTAGAGCCAGTAGTTTTATTATTTGCTTGCACATTCCTTGTGGGATGAAGGAATACATGTGAATGTTTTCCATTCACAACTGTGGTCCATTGCCTGGTATATTGAACACTTTGCCATTCTGACTCATGTTCCTCAATTCTTGGTAAGATTTCTCAGAAGTTAATAGTGTCAGATTTGAACATTTCTTAACAGCATTTGAAAAAGACAAACTGTAGCCCCTTTTGGTAATGATGTGCTCAATATTTACCATAGTGAAGGCTGAAAGATGGAGGTACAGGTGGAGTTCAAAATTAGTGCTACCAGAATGAGTGCCTTGCACAAGTGATCTAGACTCTGAGTTTTGAGTCTCAGTCAAAGAGACTGTCAAACAGGACAAGCCCTATTAAAGAACACAGTTATTTGTTAGTTCTGATGATGTCCTAAATTTCAAAAAGTGCCTGTTACTTACTTGCCCTTTATCCCACAGGCCAGAAAAGCTACAAAATAACTACAAACTGTAGTGTATTTATTTGGACACAAACTAATCTATTCCAAGATGTTCGGTTTAATCTTTCTCACTTTCCTTCTCCTACTGTTCTTCAGTTACTCTAAAATCAACATATTTACACTGATAAAGCATAAAACATGAACTTACTGAAATGGTGATTGTGGAAATGATTATGGGTACACAGTCGTAACAAAAAAGACCCAGCAAGCCATATTATATAACTGAAACTCTTCAATGCTTTGGTATTTTTAAATTATTAGGTCACTTAGCAATTAAAGTAAATCTATCCAGCAGCAAGAGTCAGCATGAAGAACAACAGAATAAAAAGAACTTAAGTCTGAAAGTTAATTGAAGTAGAAATATGTTGGGGCAAGAAAAGAGTAGGGGAAAAAAGAAAATTTTTTTGCACTAATCAGCTTGAGCTCACAGACAATTTGTAAAGTATTTTCTGTGAGTTCAGGTTTAGTAAAGCTAGGCAATAAATTAAGCTTAAGAATGTATGCACTGTTTGTGTGGAAAATCATAAAATATTCTCAAGTCATGTCAGGTATTTATGATGTGATGCCTATCAGAAATATTCATGTCAATTCAGCCCTAAAAGTCAAACACATTTCCAGTGTTAAATAGTGAACTATGCAAGATCAGATGACAAAACTATTGCTTGAAATGAACCTAACATCTGGGGGGAACTGCTATGGTATTTTCAACAACAGTACACAAATACTAATAACACTGATAAGGCTGTTCTCATAGCAATTAAAAATTTTCAAAAATGCAGATGCTAAAGTTTTGATTTTTTAAAAGTATGACCGATTAGAACTTCAGGAAGGTATATTAGTGAAAAAAAAAAAAAGCTGTTGGCAACTTTATAATTGGATTGACCCCATGCTCCATTATGACAACACACTCTTATAATTACAGTAATGTCTAAATGAGTACTAAATATTAAGGCTGTAATGAGTCATGTTGTTTTACACATGTTTTTAGCAGAGCACAATGCTGACAGCATCTGATGGCTTGGCTCTTGTTTCCTTTCAAAGAAAAGCAACCCAAACCTCCTCACAGCAACCTGTTCCTGCTTTCCTGTATGGGTCAGGAAATCAGGCCTCTGTTTCCTCTCCACATGTTGCAACAGGAAGAGCACTGCAGAGCTACTTCCTAAAGGAACTCTTCTTGCCCACCCCTTCCTTGACAGCCCTGAAAGAATTATGTGTATTATGTAGGATGCGGGAGGGAGAGCCAGATTGCATGGCAGTGCAGGTCACAGTGACAATGCAGCAGATCTCAGAAAGGTGTAAGGTCTGATAAGAAGCAAGTCTTCTCTACTTGCTGTGTCAAATCACCAATAGTTTATCTAAAGGTCTGTGCCCTTGAAGCACAAAAATATATTGTTTTTAAGCATAACTGGAAATACCTTTCTATCAAGAAAAGTTGTCTGGCTATGTGACTTTACGTGGTGCATGCAGCTATTTTTCCAGTCCCAGAGATAATTAGCACAAGGGCGCTTTGCCAAGCTAAAGCTGAGAGAATATCCTTCACAGCCTTTCTGGGCATTTGTGTCCTTTTCCAATTTTTATGCTGCTGTCACTGGACTCTGGCATTTCTTACCCGATTCATTTGCTTTCTCTGGTAATCATATGCAATGAAGATATGCATGGCCAACATTTAAACAGGCTGCAGATCAATTAGTGGTCTTAAGTTTATCTGATTTTTATCAAAGAAGACAGAGCTTTGGGTCGATTGTCAGAGCCTGTGTCAAGTTGACCTTTTCAGAGACGTCTACATTGCCAGTCCCTTGGGCAACTTGTTGTCCCCTGTTAGTCTCTGAATGGCAGAAGTCTGTTCTGCTCAAGCACAAAGTATACACAGATGTCTATATTACATTCTTATAGGTTTGACAGCAACTGCATGTTGTATCTATAAACTGTCCTTTAGCAGTGACACTTCCTCAATGATGATAAGCTAATTTATGCAACTAAATCTCCTTTGTGCAGAAATGAAAGCTAATTGAGTCATTACAAAGTAATTCAGGAAGGAATACCTTGTATAAATTGGCTTACTTTATAAATCCTTCTCAAGTGGTTTTCATGCATCCTAAGTGGTGCTTAAGCAGTTTTGCTGCCATCACATACCCGGGTAAAAAAGACAGCTTTGCAGAGCTATGAAAACATTATTTTAAAACAGCAAATGGAAAAGAAAAGAAAGCAAAGGTAAAAAGAAAGTGCATATACAAAATAAAGAGGAAAGGTTTTAATTACCTGAAACAGTGGTAACTTCGTCCTCGCTCTCATTGCTTGACACTTCAGCTTTTGAAGAAAGATGTTCTTCTGCAAAAGACATAACTGCAAATGAAATTCTGAAGGGACACCTCAGCTGACAGGAATTACAGCCCACATCACCCTGAAAAACACACTCTATATTTCCAGATTGTAAGCTTTGTTTACTATTTTGCACTTATACAGAAGTTGTAACATTGTTATTTCTGTGGTTTCCGCCCCCCATCCAAACACTCCAAGAGCTTTTTTTTCAAAATTTCACTTGTGAACATCTGTTTCCCTTTTCACTCTGGTCTGAATGCAGTCCTATAGAGCTGCAGTTCTGCTGATTTTCAGTCATTTCAAGACAATCAGAATGAGAGTCCTCTTCTGCTGCATACATTTCTTGCCAGAAAAGGATAAAGGAAACCAAGGTGTGAAAAAGCATCCTCAGCCCAAGCAATAACTCAGTTCTAGAGAGCAGTATGCAACGAAGGCAGATGACATCTTGCCTTCAACACTGTCCTACAGACACGATAGCTCAACACCTGCATGATGGGAACACAGCCACTACAGATACCATGTCCTTCAGTGCTCCTGCCCACTGTGCCTGACCAGTTTTAAGCAAGCCAGACTCTATCAAATTACTTAGTGTAAATTTTGGAGACAAGAAAAGAGGAAACCTGGCAGTGATCAGCTCTGAAGCATTTTTGGCTAGCAGGCTTGGAACACTCTGAAATCCCCACAGGCAAATTCAAAAGATGTGCTCCATATTCCCTGTCTGGCACAGACACTGAACTCTCTCATGTCCAGACCCTCACTTGAGTAAATCCACACTCCACTCAGTACAGGGACACCAGATCTGCTCCTCACATTTCCCAGTACAGGGATACCAGATTTGCTCCCTGCATTTCCCAGTCAACAATTCTGCTGATGATGTAAAAAAGGGGAACAAACTTTTAGCTGAATCCTGTCTTTAGGTTCATAAGGAAGTAGAAACAAATTTATCTTGCCATTTACAGTGTATCAAAACTGACAAGGCTGCTGTAGTGAATGAGGAAATAATATATTGATAAACACACTTCTCAAACATGAGTTGGACTTTTAATACATTTAAACTATTCAACTTTGCTACTCATCACATCTTATACAGTCAAACTTCTTTTTAAGATACACATTTCAGCAACTAATTTTGATATTTTACTAATGACAGACAACAGATAAAGCCCTGACGGTGTTTAAAATGTTCCTCATTGTGCAACTTTTATGTAATTGCCCATTTACATTGACAAAGAGTGAATTTTATATCAAGAGTTCAAAGGATTTTTAGCCTTGTAAAAATTTCATCTATCCACAAGACTGTTCCTGTAAACATTAAAGCAGATGTTTAAAGCACAAGAGTAGACCTGTTGGAATGAGTATGTATAATTGCTGCTAACCTCTATACATAGTCCTACAAATATTACAATTACATCATAAGATTCACTCTACAAGACCTTTGAAATTCTGCCTCACTAAGCCAGCAATATTTTTTGTTCTCTGAATATTAACTAGTTAAAAATCTGGTCAAGATGAATATAAACCAAGCCAAGGTAGGGGGAAAGAACAGGAAAAAAACCCTCTAGGAATAGAAGAGGAGAAATCTGAAGCTGCAGTACACACAAAACACTCTAAACTATGAACTGCATTCAGATGTTTAAATGTATTCCCCTACTTGGCATTAACATTTGTCGCACATTTCCAAGTATGCTCATTTGTTTATTTTAAGAACTCACAACTGGAGCATAAATGGCAAAAATGCATCCCTATGTGCTGTCCAGAGCACTAGGAGGCACTGTCATTCTGTGGGTTCCCTACCATGGTTACACCCCTCACAGGGAGCAGTACCCCAGGATCAGTCACATTTTCTAGAATTGCTCCCTTCTCCCAGAAAAGCCCACCTTCATCCAACACACACGGTATTATATCATTCTTTGATTAAACAGATGTTGATATTACATGTTACTGAATGTTTGGACCTAAATCAGCTGTTGTGTTGAATTTCCTATGGATTTTAACTCTATCACTTGTCATGGTCATCAGATTAAACTGAGGACTGACTCCAGTAAAGGGTATCTCAACTAAAGTAAAACAGCAGCAGAGGTTTGAAGAGATTTTTTTGTAAGATTGCATTGGGATTTATGGAAAATATTTAGAATATATTTATCCTCCTGAAAAATTTATTTCCTAGAAACAAGAGTACACCAGATCCACATCTGAAGATATGAAAATGTCTGAATCAAAGCTCTTTGAATTCCAAAAGGTGCCAAATTCAAGCAGAAACTCACCATATTTGCATACTGGTTTGGATCTCAAGCATCCTCACTTATCCCACCTTGCTTTACATTACAGAATTGTCACAGAGAAGACAAAGTTTCAGGTACAATTAGATTGGAAGAGGCACTCCAGAAGCATGCTGGACATGGTCCAGCTGCCAATGGACATTCAGTCCATGGTACCAGGCTGAAGTGACTCCATAGGAAACCTCCTCTGAAGCATGCACAACAAACATCAGGTCCTTGGCACAAAGCTGTGCTTTATGAATCTACTGCAAATGGTTCACACTATTTGCTAATGCAATCATGCTCAGAGTGGAGCAGTTGTAGTAGGCTTGGCTTAGGGTAGTAAAAAAGAACCTGTGGCTCTTATTCATGTTTTGTGGTATTATGGCCTGAAGCAGTAACTATGTGCAGGCAGTGTCCTTTAAACACAGCAACCTCGATTACCTCAGGAATTACAGCTGCAGTCTGATGCAACATGCATAACTTTGTGTTGCAACACGGCATAGAGTCAAAAGATGAAAAATTAAATTAAAAAATACAGTAGAAATACTTCTGGTTTTTAAAGATACTGTGTATAAGGAGTCATGCATACCTTTAAAATAATCTATTCCAGTTTTTCCTCTGTACATCTTTCTCACACCACCACTGTGATTGAAGAGAGAAAATAATCTTTTCCACTTTCTCAATCTATCAAAATGAGACTAATCTACACTAATCAAACCAGTGAACTCTTCCAGAGCTGTAGATCCTAAGAACCCCTGAGATACAGATTATGTTCCATGATATGCTGATACTTAGAGACCTTAACAGCAGACAACCTACAAAATTCTTGTGACAATGCAACAAGGAACTAACTCTATTTGTTAAAGGGTTTTTTCAGTTAGTCCATGAAAGTTGTTGAAAATAATTTACTTATTCAATTTGCAGTTTCAAGAAAAAACAGAAAAATAATCACTCAATCACATATGATTCTACCATCCACAGAATTTAAAAAGTGAACAATGAATTCTATACTTGCTGAGGTTTTTTACATGAATCCATTAATTCTTTTTTCTTACAATTTCTTTTTCTTAAAGGGAGAAAGGAAGAAAAGATTGGACTACTTGAGTATAAAACGGATAAGAGTTTGGCTTGAACAGTGCATTCCTCCAATGGAATGTGGTATCTCCATGATAAATATGCATAAATGTAGCAGTTTCCTCTACTAACATGTTACCTAACCATCATTTTACATTAGACTCTAATTTAATGCCATTATTATTTGGTATTCTATTGCCTTCTAGTTTCTGACACATTGTCATTGCACAATACTAGTTTACACCTTGAATAATCCCAGTTTGTGAGTTAATATATACTATTCAATGCTTTGATTACAGTAAACAAAACCAGCTCAGCTATGCAGCAAAATCTACCAAACCACACAGATGGCTATAAGCTTTTCATTGTGTGGTTTCCATAGCAATCATATTGCAAATCTGGAAGCTTCTTGCAAATAAGCAGCTTGTATTTACATGCCTCTCGGCTGCAGCATGGAACACAACAACAAGTGAAGTTATTATTCCAATCACATATTGTTAGCAACATCACTGGAGGATGTTTTGATCAGTTCAGATAAAAACTACTGCAGTGAACTAATTTTTCATCCATTTCATAATGATGCAAGCAATCATGCACTGGTAATGCACATTCATGTCTCTTCATTTGAAATCTCACTGTAGTGTCAGAAGGTTATAAGCAGACAAACAAGTCTTGTAAGATAGACCCCCCACAAAAACACTTGGATTATTAAATAATCAATTTTTTAAAACTACACAATGTCTTTACTGTTGTATTTGGCAGGGAGGACAGACACATGCAAAAAAACAGGTGTGTACATGAACTCTGCTGACACTGAATATCACAGGTCTACACTGTTTTGCCCAAGAAAAAGTAAAAGAAATAATGGCATGTTAACACCAAAAGTATTACTCCCCCACATTGCTTTTTTGCTACCAAATAATGATTCTGCATAAATGTAAACAAGAACTTTCAAACCTAAGTAAGTGTTTGCCATGGGAAAGAGTCAAGATCTTTTCTCTCCCAAATTTATAATTTTATTAATTGACCCACCCTCCATAATAGATGGATTATTACTCTAATAAGGAACATAAATCGATCCAGCTATGTAATCTTTTTTTTAAATTAGCAAGAATTGGCTTTTTTAAAAACAAGACTATTTATTCAGAGAAACATTTAATATTTCCAGAGAAGGAGAAATAAATGCACAAAATTTAAGAACAAGAGTGTCTATATAATTTGGCCAAACTGACACCTTCTGCTAGCATTTGTGATGAGGTCTAGTCACCATCTGGGTTAAAGGAATAAGTATTAATGCCCTGTTTTATGCAGGGCCAGCAAACTGCCTCACCTGAGGTCAGTGCTCCCCAGCCTTGGGCATGGGGTCCTCTGCAGCATTTTCACCTGTACAGGCCTGGACACTTCACACAAACTCTTAGAGGGTTTTAGCCTAAGCAGCTTGATAGAAATCTGGTAGGCTTACTTGCATTGGTGTGTGTGTATTTATAATGGCAGGGATGTTCATATCTGGTATCTTCTTTTAGACTCCAGCTCCATCCATTATATATGAGAGAGATCTCTCTGTACGAAGAGATCTTCAAATGCAATTAACAAAACTCCAACTTTGATAATCCTCCAATATTCCCAAAGATCTGTCCCTTTCCCCCAGCTCCTCTGGGACATGGCAGATTACTGGAAGATTTACACATGGCTTCTTGACATTTCACCTCACACTGCATTCCCATTAGCAGCCTGGTGTACTCTGTAAATAACGAAACAGTTTGGAAAAGGCTGCTGAAGGTACTATTGTCTTGCCTTGGGGTGAGTTCCTGGGAGCAGCAGAGAGGAGGAGACAGATTCTTGTTTTATTAAAGTTCCACCTGACTGTACAATAGTGCAAGGTTTGAGAATGAAAATGCCTCCAGGACAGTGAGAGAAGTGGGAAACAAGTTGGCTGCTAGAGAAGAGATTATAAACCTAAGAATTTCTCACCATGACAGAAGAGAGGACATTTTATTGCTCCTTCTATGGGTCCGCTAGTTACCACTCAGCAGCTCAAACAAAAAAAGTTATATTCCTGCATGGCAAATTTGAGTGTAAAAAAACACAATTTCCACAACACAAGAAGAATGATAGAAACAGGTCACCCAAACACAGACTAAAACTGGGATTGCAGACAAGATGAAATTAACATAAACAGAAACAGAAGTGGCATCTGACTAAGTGATCATCACTGCATTCACAAATATGATGGGAAACAGGCAACACAGATCTGTATTCCAAAAGAATACAGAAAGAGATCTCTGGGTATGAACAATGTAAAAATACATCTTAAAGAAAAATAATATGCATACTGAGATGCCTCAGTTTTAGTTGAGGACCACCCACATCAGTTCCTAACCCAAATGTCTTCCAGCACATGTGATCTAAGTCTGATTCCAAGATGGAGGCAAAAGGTTTCATTCAAATACACCACCACTGAAACTGAATGGAACCTCCAACTTACACTTTTGCACAAGTTTTTACCAGCTCTTTGAAAACAACCAATATCTAAATTCTAAACTAAGGTTAAATATGCACACCACTCTTCCCAGCCAGTAGACAGTAACAGAAGTCTGCTATTAATATTAACAATGTCCTGACTTCTCAATGGCCTTGAATAAGTAGCACTGGCTTTATAAAGCAAAAAAAAAGCTATAATAATGAAATACTTTGGGAGACATGGGATTTGTGGAAATTGCTCAGTCTAACACCCTGCTCTAACTCAGAAAGTTAGATCAAGTTTCTAGGAAACAGTATTTAGCCTCTTTTGGTACTCCACACTAAACTGTTCAGCAGCAGTTTAAAAGGACATGTGCATTTTAATACCTCATGTATGAGACAGCTGAAGCTAATGACTTTCTAGAACAGGATTAGCTCAAATTACTCAGTTTTGTCCAGATCTTGCCAAGTCTCCAGATGTGAGGTTTCCTGTGTGCCTTGAGAAATCCTGCACTTTTTTCCCCTCAGTTGCACTCGTTGTATCTTTAAAAGGTGCTACTGTGCACCACTGTTACTCCCAGTTGTCTAAGCAATCTGAATAACTAAACAAGCCAGCTCAGCTAAGAGTGAAGCACTGCTTCCTATTGAGAAGACCTTGGGAGAGTTACCTCATCATCCTCACAGAAAAGGTTAGTAGATTTTGTTGTAAATTAACTCAGGATCATTGCTGCAAGAGAAGGAGAGGAAGTGACATGGGAGTTCTGGAATGTCACTTAGACATTTTCAGGAGGAAAAAAACTCTCTCAAAACAACCTTTCTGTAGCACCACCCAGTGAATCTTAGCATATGTAATGATCTGGCTTAACCAAACCCAAAAAGCAGATACAATATCCCCTTCCTAAGAAAAGTATTTTGGAGTTACAGTATTTGCTAAACTAAAGAGTAAAATAAACCAAAAAATTCCCAGTCCCACTAAGGACAAATAGCAAACACACTTTATGGCTGCAATTCTCTAGTGTTGAACAGAATAACATTGTTTTGATCATATAACTATTGCTATGAAGAATAACAGAGAGAAGTAGCAGAGAGAAATGAGTACCATTGGAGAACTGTTTGAGGGAAAAAAAGTATCTCTTTCTAAATACATTTGTAAAAAAGACACCACATTTCTCTTATATTACCACACACATAGCATCCACATGAACTATAGTAGCAAAATTGATTAAAAAATCATGTTTTTAAAAGCTGGAAGATATTTTATGGCCTCTCACTATTTTACTGGAAAAAATAAGCAAAAATTCATCAAAGAACACATTTCTGGAGGAAAAACAGTTACTCTCACACAAAAGAAAACCCTAGGCATTGTTGGCAAGGTCATCCATAGTTGCTGCAAAGTGGATCTTCTCACTCTGCTGTGCAGCCTTTTACCAATTTTAATGAATTCCAGGAGAATGCTTTGCTTTACTTACCTTTTCTACTTGCTGAGACCTGAATATATTTTAACATCTTTCCTCTTTTTCTTTCCTTTCCCCAGTACCAAATATTCCTGTACCTTTGCTTGTCTGCCTTTTCCCTGTTCTGTCAGTCACAGCCAACATCCTCTTCAGACCCCACAATTTTGTACATTTACCAAACACAGAAGCTGCTGTTTCCAGAGCTCCACAAGGCCCTTCAGATTTTAAGAAAAAACTGTCAAAATGGGAGGAAAAATATTCTCAGTCACCTGAACGACCGAACAGAATATATTCACTGGCACAACTGAATAATCCACAGAGGTACAGGCAATTCCCAGTTCTAGTTATGAATATATTAAGATTTCATGAACTCAGCTTCCTGCTTGGAGCTCTCCTTGCAAATAAGCAATCTTCAGTCATGTTTTGAGTGACAGCTCAATTCAACTTGGTTGGCCACTTCCTTGCACTACTCTTACAAACAACAAATAATCTAAAATCTCTGATTAAAACCAAACCAAACCAAACCAAACCAAACCAAACCAAACCAAATCTCTTTTTGTTTTGTTTTCTTGTGGGCTTTTGGATAACATAGATGCAAAAGAATTAAGAATTTGTCAATTCGAAGTTAAAGTAGGAAATAAATGCCAGTCTGACAGAACTAGGAGGAAGAGAAGAATGTAAACTCTCAGTTACACCAACAGCAAGCCTGGGAGGACAGGAGGTAGAAAAAAGGCAGAAAAAGTAGGAGTACCTACCAGGGAAGACCACTTAGAATGCCTAATTTTGGAATATTAACATTTATTTGACAAAATTATCTAATTATTATTAATAAAATTCAATACAAATATGCCAAAGTGCAATGTGCACTGCATAGAAATAAGGGATGGGTTTTGCACTGACCTTTTTATTTCCTCATGAAGAAAGACCTGATAATAGTAATTCTTCTCAAGAGAAAAGATAAAGGTCATCACAAGCAAGTTCATCGTGGATATGCACACAATGATTATAATGAAGAATAAAAGAAATTATAGAGATCCACTTCCAGAAACTCATTCATTGACTTCCTGTTTCCATATTCATAGACACTTTGTATTTACAAATGGAATCACTATTTTGGGGATTTTTTTGTCAGAAATCAAGTATCTTGTCTAATCCTATATGCTGAGTGAACTGTTCAGAATATATTAAACTTAGAAATCAAAAAAAATTATTTGATGGGCCATCAAAGAAGGTGAAAATTTAACAAGTGATATCCAAATCCAGCTCATTTTTTACAAATTTCCTAAGTTTTACTAGATACTTTTTTAAATCTTACCTTTATTTTTTTGATGAAGATATTAGATAACAACTTCCAGACCTGAATAGAAGCATCTCTGAAGATAAAGTTTCACATTAAATTTCAACAAAAGCACTATTTTGGCTCCACTTCTGAAATTGTTCCTAAAGCCTCAATTTTGGCATACCAAATTGAGGCATAAGGCATACCTAAATCCATATTTAAATATTTAAAGGAAGAATAAAGTATTTTATGACACTATCCCTAACAGGTCTCAGCAATATAGAGGAAAAGCTTTTGGGGTTTAATGTTTCTACATGCTCGTCTAATTGTTTAGCTGATTAACAAAAAATTCTCCCTTCTCTGTTTCCCATCACCCTAACAAAAAAAAAATAGTTGCAATTATTGGACAGAATGCAAATTAGTTTCTCAAAGGGACAAAACAGACAACAACTTTTAAGTGTATTCCATGGTTCTATTGTAGGTGCATTGGAATCTGTGCTAGAGATTGCTGGCCTAAATACTTGTGGCATGTACATAAGAATATTCTTCTAAATGTAATAAAGATTTATATAAATTCACTGTAACTAAAATAAATTTGTTTGTTCTCTGAACTTGTAATAGCTATTAGCTATGTAAATAGTTCAACATGACATTTTATAAACCTTATTATTAAAATGTTTTGCTAAAATAAATGTTGTGGCTATTAAAATCTACGTAGAAAATATAAATAGCTTCCAATGTAAATACATTTAGCAATCAAAATTTTCAATTAACTAATCTATACTATGTAACTCTGTACTACAGTGTTATTTGACAACCATGAACAGCAGTTATATTTCTCAAGCTTAAATGTATATGATAGAAAAAGTCTGTACATTTCAAGTAAAGTTTCTCATAATCATTGATCAGCAGCAAGTCTTAAATTTAAAAGCCATTTCTGAAAACTACATACTATTAATTGTGACAAATGGGGCTTGACATAAAATTTACATACATACAATTCATAAAGCATCTTGCTTAAACCACATAATATACTATAATAATCTGCAGGGTAAATGTATTCAAATTTATAGTATGATTCCTGAACTTACTCAAAAAAGGGACAAAAGGCAAGGCACAGCTCACTTCAGTGAAAGGAAACACAATACAGTTGTTGGCATGTTTCCACAAGAGAAGTCTGGCTCCCAGATGCTTCTCTTGTAACTCCTTTAAAAACGTAATACCAGGACATTTTTTCATTCCCTGTGTTGATCACTAACTGCACACTGCCCAAAAAAAAATCAGCAGTTTTCACCCTTTGGGTATTTTCATTAAAAGTATCAAACCCACACTACTGCCACTTTGCACTGTTTATGGCCCAGGCCATTAAATGAAATTATGTCAACTACAGTAAATCCTTTCTCCAACTACAATGATAAAATTAAGTGAAAATATTATTGCTATGATTCACTAGTATCAGGTTAAATCAGAAATAGGCAGAAAATTACAGTTGAAATGCAGACTGTTTACATGTACCACATTTTGGATAACATTCCCATATTAATCTCTACAAATACCACCCCATTCTTTGATTCTCATACATTAGGTCCATCCTGGGGATCGGCCACTCTGGGTGTCAGGACTTATTAGCCCTACATGCCACAAACCACACTGCACCTCAGAGAGAAGAGGTAGGACACTGGGATATGGCAATGGTTCATAACCAGGAGATGACAACTGCTCCCCAGGCAGCTCCCCAGGTCAGTGTGGGAGTGGCATGCACTGGTATCTCAAAGGAACCCATGGCTTCTGGAATCCCATACTACTAGAATTCACTCCAAGACAGTACTTTCAGATGACCCAGCTCTCAAGCCAGAGACACAACACGGTCCCAGTTGCACTACTTGTATGTTTGAGCTAGGCAGTTTACCCAGGAATTAGGTTTTATGACCTGTATGGAAGTTATAACAAAATCATATCCATCTTGAACTTTTGTTTATTGAATCATCTGAAATTGCTGTTCAACATCTATTGATGGAAATGTGTCACTTCTTATCAGAGAATCATACAATCAGTTGAGGTGGGAGTAATCTCTATGATCATCTCATTCCAATACCACCAACACTAAGGGATACATTCCACTGGATCAGGTTCCTCAAAGCTGCACACAACCCACCCTAAAACACTTCCACTGATGTGGGGCATCTACAACTTCTCTGGACAATCTGTTCTGGTGCCTCACCATACTCACAGCAAAGTATTTCTTCCTAATATCTCTTCTTCATTTTTAAGGAAATAAAATTTGAGAGAGGTATGCAAACAAGATAAATTCAGTTAGTATATTTTAGGACAACGGAAGCACGACCCTCATGGTAGGATCCACAGGCTTTCCGGTAGATAATGCTTTGTTTTGAAAATGCAATTCCTTCCTTTTATTCCCAGCTTTATGTTAAGATTCAAGGGCAGAATAATTGTTACAGACTGCTGAGACAGAATGTTTCCACAACCCAAAGATGGAAGTATTGAAACATCTTTAATAATATTGCAAGTTGCAGAGATCCTAAACTAGTTTTCATTAAAACACAAAACTCAAGAGTTTTTAGGTAGAGGAAAATAAGTTCTGCTAGGAAAAGTTAAGACTTCAAAAAACAAGACTGAAACAAAATATCCACTGTGACAACCATCCCCTTTCTGGATAAGAAGACTGTCCTCCTATCTTGCCATCTAACACAAATCTCACTGACTTGCCAAAAAACTTTCCTCAGTCTCTTCTGGCTTCGTAAGAAAAGACTCTTCCCGTTGCTGCTGAAGCTTATCTGCATCCCTGGAGCATCCCTCTCTCTCCTCCAGGGCACAGCAGACTGCTGCACCTTGCCCTCTCTGCCTGGTCCACTGTGTGGTCTAGGAGCTGTTTCCTGCTGACCATTTTCCTTTAACAGGAGCAACCTCTTGCTTCTTTCAAAAACTTGTACCCAGCTCAGGGAGCAGCAGCCAAGACAAGGAAACAAGCAGCCTTTTCCTGTGTTACCTTCTTTATATATGTTAAACAAAACATGACATCTATTGCAAACACAGTACACTGCAACACACAAACAAATGAGCTATACATGCAGACAGCCAGCCAGAAAACCTCATGAAGCTCTGGTTAATTAGTAGTATTTTCTTAGGCTAATTCCCCCATTTTGAGGAGAGTGGGAAGGAAAGTTAGTGGCAAACTGAAAGGAAAAGATATATACAAAAGGATTTATACTGATGCATTTCTTAAGTCTGAAAAATTCAAATCAGATATTTGTATCTACACTAACAGAATGATTAATTCAGCCTTTAGAGCCCACCTTGCTGTGTCTTATTTGAGAATTCAGTTGTACAAATTATGGTTCTTTAATAGCTACCTTGTGGAAACCAGAAAAGTTGAGAAGCAATAGCCTGAGGCACCATATAACCTCTGGTTGCTCGTTTCTCAAAAAACTCTATCTAATGGTTTTAATAGCCTGATATGCAGTCATTCATCAAAATGCAAAAAATTAAGGTTCTTTGATCTATCTATATAGTATTTATCACATTTATACCCAAGCAGTAGAACAGGCCAAATATTTATTTCTATTTTCATAAATATACATAATACAATTGATATTTTACTTCAAACTTGCTAAACTGCAGCAACTCCTCAAATATATGCTTAATAAACTATCTCACCTATTGCACTGCTTCTTAATTAGATAAAAACAGTGCCACCATAGAAAACTTTGCTTATAAAAGAACATAATTTGGGTCCACAATCCATTGAAGACATGCACGGATAACAAAGCTTTGTTCACATTTAACACAAAGTCAGCTGTCAGAGACAGAGTCAACACTGAAACAACTATGATACAAATAAAATTACTTTGTGTGATTTTTTCTTGCCAGGATGACAAGTTTTTCTGAGACAGGATTCTATCTCTTAATAACAAACAGTTTCTTTCACATACTGTTCACATCAGATTGGTTTTACAAATCAATAGAGTCATTGTTTAACGCTGGTACACAGAAAATAGCATAAAAATTACTGACCAGTACCTGCAATATCTTCTTTCCATAAGCAAATCCTTTTCAATAAGATGTAAGCTAATGAGTCTTTGACGGAGTTCTTTAAACATAGGAAAGTAGATTAAAAATACTTCCTTTTTAGATACGCCTTCTAATTTTAAGAAAGTAAGTTTTAAAATGCCACTAGACAATTGTTTATTTGGTGGTATATTTGTTGTTGGCTTTGGTTTGATTTGGCTTTTGGTCTGATTGGATTTTAGGGTACTTCCCTTTTAAAATCTGAAACACATAAATAAAATCCAGCATTTGCTAACCTGAGACTTTGATAAATACAGCTCTTCCAACATGAACTCCTTTGATTTGTTCTAACAGTTGATCACAACATCAGGGAGATCACTTCTATTTTCTCCACCTGTAAACTCTGAAATCTATGAAGCCTGAAACATCTAAAAACTATGATGTCTCTTCAGGCAGTTCCAAGAATAAATACTTATACTTAATAGCACACACTTTCCATTTACTGTAGATACTGTAACTGACTGCTTTGAATCTCACAACTGACCAAATTTTCTGCAGCAGAGGTGTATCACTATATAAAGAACACTATTCTAAGAGTATTTATCAGTGGACAAACCTACCCTGAGTCCAAACAGTCAATATACCTCTCACATGCAAATCAGACTAAATATGAATGCTGTTATTATTCCACTTTTACTGGCCTGCTCACTTTTGCAAGTGTGTGATGAGGGAACAGGGGCTGAATTGCACCACAGACAGTAGGCTTTCTGACAGCTATGGGCCACCTGTTGTTCACAGACAGCCACTTTATATTCACTTTAAAAGAAGTGCAGAAGAGTCTGTGAACCTTATTTTTCCTCACAAAGACCTGCCACTTCCCACTCAATGGACATCTCACTCTTTTCAGCTACACCAGATTGTCTTACCTCCTCTTCCATCACTGACACCCAACATCAATAGAAAGAAGGGCTCTCTCTTCAGATGTAGGATTACAGTAATTGAAGATAATGCCCAAGCTCTTGTGGCAAACAAAAGCTGAGTTCCAGGTATCAAGTTCCTAACCACCTTATGGATGCAATGTCTTTAAATATTTGTCTAGATTTGTGACTCATTTCTCATGAACATTTAGTGCTAGCTGAAGGACAACTTCAAGGTACATATAAATCCCATAAGAATACTGCCTCAAAACCCAGAGTGACAGAATTCCGACACGGCTCCATTTCATCAAAGCTGCTGGGATTCAACAATATCCAGTTAAAAGAGATTGTTTTCCAATCAGTTCCATGTCTGACACTTCGCAGATCCCAAATCCCAGTGATCAAGACAACAAAATAACATGTCTTGGACCTAAAATAAAAAATTTCTTTCTTTATTACTCTGTGACACTAAAACGTAGTTCACATCTGCTTTTCACTGCTCTTGTATTACCTTAATTACTTTTGAATTACAGCAAACTGAGCAAGCACCCTGTAGCAGCCCCTTGTCCTTATTCTGGTACTCCAGCTATCAGCAAGAGAGTATGTGCAAAAATACTCCATTTATACAATAATATAATGGCTAAACAAGTGAAGAATACTTCTTAAGAACTCTAAGATTCAATTTTTGGAAAAAAAAAATTGAAGAGTCCTCACTGTTTTAAAAGGAAAAAAATCCATTACTGTGTTCTTGAATCTGGAAAGTGTTTCCATGGAAATTATTCAAAAAACTTTCAGAAATTACTTTGAAAACTTATCTTTAGTACTGTCCTCAAAAACGCTGATCTTACACACAAGTCTTTACAACTTCAATTATTCCAGACCCTACTTATATTTTATACTTTGAAATCATTTAGTAATTAAAACCACTTAGAATTCTTTCTGTGGAAAAAAAAATGATAGCACAATTTCTGGACAAGAACGAAAGAATTCCCTAACTACTGAAGGTAAGCAATAAACACTGGGAGGAATTTGGACCATATGCCAAGATATATAATATAATGACTTAACAGCAACAATCATAGGTAACATCTCAGACTCCACAATCACCCATGTTTCTGCTGACTTAAATCTACTCCTCTGGTTTGCAATGACCAATTAACAGTTTCTTTCTTTAAGCCTACTGGTTTTAGGATTGTACAGCTGTAATGCACAACTGGGACTGTTTGGCACCAAATGCTGTGTTTTGGCCCTGAGTCTGCTATATTGAAAACTGTAAAAGAAACAAAGGTGTCCTGAAAAAGAATTTGCATTAACACAGTGCTGTGAAATCTTCACTTCTAGTGTCAAAAAGTCAATACATCTGACACTACATCTTGAGAAAACAAATATTTGCCATCAGTGTTCATGACTGACAGATGAAACTTATGCTCAAACTCTACTACATAATCATTACTTCTTTCTTCCCAAAAAGAAGAAAATCAAAGAACATGTTCTTTTTCTCCCCACAGCTTCATGCTTATGAAAAGGGTACAATATCATAAAAAAAGTTGCTTCTTCAAAACTCTAGCAGTCCAGCAAGAAGAAAGGATGAAGATGGTGTTATGCTGCCTAACTGCAGCAGTTTACTGTTAGAAAAAAATAAAGCATGAAAGCTGCTTAAAGAGACAACCATAAAAAAGAAACAGGATGATCATTTTCTACCTTGTCAGAAATGTTTTGAAACAATATGGATATAATTTTTAACTATTTTAAATGCTTTGTTTAAAATAAGTAAACAAATTGAAGTGTTTCTTGTACAGCCCACTTCCCATTGCATGAAAGTTCAGACATTTCTTACTTTTTCCTGGGCTTTGCCTTAGTTACAGAGTTTCCTTACCTAAGCTGTTCTGTAAGGGCTCTGTAAGGGAGGGTTTTACCTCCATGCAGCAAATAAGCATCACCAAAAAAAAAAATCAAAACTTATCTTTGGAATCATTTTAATGGAAATTATACTGTATACCATGGAAAATACTGCTATAATGCAAGTTTGTGACAAGAAAGAGACCAAAAGGAAAAAGCCAACACAAAACTGAAAATTAAGATAAATATGTTATCTTGGATTAACATTTTTTTTCTCTTATTGGGCCAGAGTGTGGTAGACAGCACACAAACTGAGCTGAGTTTGAAGAAAGGACTGAGGGGGCAGGCAGTAGTTAGCATTGCAGTTTTGGGTATGTGCTTCACACAGATGTGAAACCACAGAAGACAATACTGAAGGCCCTTAAAATTATGTCACTGAAACCTCAAGTTAATAAAAAAATTCTGTCTTCAAGGGCTGTAACAGACAAGAACAACTATAAAGCTGGCACAATTTCTGTTTTATGAGAAGGACAACTCCAGTGTTTAAAACACCATTGAGCTAGAAACTCTATGCACTGACATAGCTCTACCCAGAACACAGAGTTATTTAATAGTACAGTTTCAGAAGTTGTTTTATGTTACAGTGTATAACATTCAGCTGTGGACTGCAAAATTATATATAGTGTACTAAGGTAGCAAATAAGCTACTAAGGTAGCTAATTAAGAAAAATGGTCCTTTACTAACAAAATTTTTAATCTTGCTTAGCCAAGTTTTCCTCCATGATTTTATTAAAAAACAAAAAGACTAAAGCCTAGTTTGCTGAAGACAGTACAAAGATTTCTATTCCTGAAGAATCTTCCAAGGGAAGTTTTCCAAGTTGGGAACTCTTTGAAAGTTCTGATGTTTTTGACTTTACCTGAATAACCACACTAAAACACTGATTAATACTGAGAACCATCAAAATTATCCTTCTATGGTATATATGAATTTGTATGTGGTATTAAAGACTAAAGTGACTTAACAGATCAAAAGATTAAATTTCCCACATCTCTTTGTACCCCTCCCAACTATCAACCTGCCAGCAGACAGTACATAGTGTGTATTACTGAAAACTATGCTTTAGGCTAATAGACTGTTGGCATTCTGGCTACTGGTTTGAACCTATCCAGCTTCTGCCTGGAAAATTCATCTACACTGTCTCCTGTCACAGGCAGGAGAAAAAAAATAGCTAAGCAATGAGATAGCTAGAGAATACAGCGTCAGTCCTGGTTACTGCCACAGTTCTCAAAATTTCCCAGTTTTCAAAACTGTGCAAAGATTTCCATATCCTTTTTTTAATCCAAAAACACTTTATTCAAATATCAAACCAAATATTATCAACTGAACTGACTTAATTTCCTTCTGAAATGCTGGCATAATGAACAGTGGAAAACCACAGAAATGCAAAATTTTACTTACTTGAGAAAATGCAAATTAAACCAAATAAATGATAACATGGTACAATGAGCTGTGCACCTGAAATTCAATATTTATTAAGCTAGTGGATCTGTGAAAACAGAGGATTAGAATCCTTTAACATGAGTATGTTTTGAGGATAAAAACAAAGTGAAGATTAATTTCTTCTCCCTCTTCACAAGGATCTAGCATGTTTGCCTTCTGCATTCCAGAGCTTAGCATAGCTTTGCAGCTGTACAAATAATTTTTTTCTGTTCTCTTAACAGGCATTCCAAATTTCTTATTTGTTCTGTATTATTATGCCAGGTAACAGCAGGGATAATGATGCTCCACCCTTTGACCACAAAAAGAAGAAAGCACAATTCACTTACCTGGGAAAATAGAAAAGGACAGCCAACTGTAATTAAATGCAACCAGTCAGGCCTAATTAAAGGAGATGAGACCAAACTGGAATGTACTCTTTTCCCATCAAGTTTAGATGAACAGTATACAAGAAACAAATAAGGCCTACTCCTGTGAGGTTTGTCAACCAGCATTTTATCTAACACTCTTCAATATCATATGGATTAAGAGGAAAAGGACTGCTCTAAGGCCTCAGAGCCCTAAGTCTGTAATTCCATTTAAGCATATGATTATTAAAGCAAATTTATGGAAGATAAAAGGACTAAATAATCACCTAAAATCTAAATAATCACCTAAAATCTATTGCAAACTTATGCTTTACTTTTGCTTATTTATGTTAACACCTTGGAGTCAAAACTAAAAGCTCCACTGTAAAAGCTGAAGTGGTCTTTCCTGAGAAGTTCACAATTCAAATAGATGAGATGGAAAAAGCATGAGATAAAGGAAGATAGTTTCTACTTGATAACATGAAAATGAAGCACACTCCAAGATCAGGGAGAAATAAATTAATTTCACTAAAAAATGAAACTAAATTTCTTGAACTACCCCTTTTTTGTGATGTTGTTACATTTCAGGTTTATTAGCCACATTAGGAGATAACAGCTCCCAGAAAATTGTCATAAAAATGGCATGTAAGTGAAAATACTCTGAATTCCTGCAGAATCACACCAAGGCAGCAGTTCTCTAAAGACAGATCTCAAAGCAAAGAACTCAAAGTCTATATTAACCAACGTCCTTCTCCCAGTATTTTATGTATTACTACTCCAGATATACTTACTATGACATTCAAATGAACAGGTAAGGTAAGGGAAGCTCAAAAAAAGGAGTAATTTATCCCAAGATATCCCAGGGATTAAGCCCAGTAATTTAATTTTTATATTCACTGCAGAGGTTTTCAGCATGCATGACACACTGCATGTCATTTCAGCAGAACATGCATTCTGTGTTGAAGTAGTCTAGGTACAAGTCAAAGATACAGAACAATGAGAAAAAACAGCTCTTAAAGATATATAATTTTATATCTTATAATTTTATGATATTCATTTTCATGAGACACTTGGTTTTTCTCCCTTTATTCACTGAAATGACCTTAAATTGAAAATCAAGACAAAGTGTAAAATGTTCTTTTCTCCAGTGGTCAGGAAATTCTACCTAATAGATACAGAAAGCTAGTCAGCATCACATAACACAATTAATTTTTCCTCTTAGATTATTGCTGATAATTGCACTGCTCCAAACAGCAAGTTGTATAGAACTGTATTTCATACAAAGTGATTATTAATTGATATATCACTTTAAAGTATCATTTGTTAACTAATGATAACTGAAAATTTGATTTTTTTGTAGCTTCTTACAATTTAATAAAGAACAGCCACCTTTCCCCTAGTATTTGAATGTCTATAATCAAGAACTTTTTTCAAGCTCTTTTTCTTTTGTCTTGCCATCTGACAGATACAGCTGGACATTTAGAGCCATAATCATTTGACCACATTGGAAATTCTAGAGTAAAAAGTTTCTGTATCATCATAGCCATGCTGGAAAACATAAACAGTTTGAGTACTCCTGGTTCTTTCCTTGCAGTTCATTTCCAGAGTCAAACAAACATATTGCTTTCTTGCAGGATTGTAATACCATGTATTAGGCAGAAGCTGGTAACATTTGGAATGATAGAGAACTTTTGCTTAGTACAAATGCCAAAATTAATAAAGAAAAAAGTAATGGGCATGTTGCTGGAAAAAGCTGTAAGGCTTTTCAATTTTTTAATTAAAAAAAATCGCATACCAGAAAATGTTAATGAGCCAAAAGTCCCCTGAGTTCACTTTTACACATTCTGTGCTATTTTGATGCCCCTGCTAAAGAAAACTGTTCTCACTCAGAACTGAAGACATTCTTTTTTCAATGTCACAGCAAAATCTGAAATCTAAAAGTGTCTTATTCATCCTGTTACTCTACTCACTTACTTTAAGCCACTCAGAGTTATCAGACTAGAATTAGAGAAGACAAAATGATTGCAAGTCACACAGTAAGAAAAAATTCAACAATACCTTTAACTTCTTCATAAATGCTATCATCTACTGGTTCATTGTTCACTTCTCCAACATCATCATATTCCTCTTCCTCCTCCTCCTCAGGAATACTATTAGATTCCGTATCTATGCAACAGCAGTTTAAAAAGTTAATATTTAGTGGAAAAGAATGCCTAAGCAGAAGTTTATGCAAAATGAAAACAATTCTTCTATGACCTGCCCCTTCCAGTACATTCTGCTTATTTTTTTTTACACTATTCAAGGGATAAGAAAAAGTTTATATTTATATAGCTTGTATAAGGGAGAGCTTTCAAGTTAAATAGTATTCTGGGAGAAAAGGAAAGATCTAGATAAAAGAGAAAAGTCATATAAAAGCTGTAACACAATTGAAAACTAGGAGCTGCTACTCAAAACTTGGACATGTGGGAATCCTACATGTACTAACATGACAGATAAGTAAATGGACAGAACTACCATCACTAAGCAGTACTGGCAATAAAGGTGACTGCTCTACTGGCTGGCTTACCTTGAATTACAAATTTGACTTGCTGTACCCATTCCTCTGCTTCTTGGGGAGTGGCAGCTGTAAACTATTAAATGTTTATTAATAACTGCTAGCAGTAATGACAAAAACACAACTACAATTTCATTAGCAATAAAAAAGGACTGCAACATTCCCGTCACTTCCTCAAGAAACCATTAGCGATTCTTTTCATGTCTTCTGGTACTTTTCTTGCAAGGATGCTTCTTATAATGTACAGCTAATTTTGACAAATTTACGTAATTGAAGGAGAGGATGATGGATTTGAAACTCTGATCAGCAGCTGGCAGCTGTGCAGAAAAAAGCTGCTTCTCTTCATCAATGTCAAAGCCAGAACTGATGAACAAAATTTGCCCTTGACAATTAGAAGACACCCATGAATTTCTTTAGACTGCTGGGTACAGTTTTCTTAAAAATGTTCTTGTCAGACTCCAACACACTACCTGACAGCTTAATTAACTGGCTTTCAACCGCAATCTCAGATATTTAAAACTTATTAAACTTACATTCCATATTGATGTCTGGCTGATAGATCTCTGAATTGCACAGCTGATATGTGCCTTTTTGTAGGTTTTCCTTGAAAAGCCATGACCAATACAATATGTATTTAATACTGATACATATTTTAACTTTTTTTTACTATTTAATTCATCCAGGAATTCACACAGACACACTATACAATAGATATTAAAATGCTAATATTGAAATGACCAATAGATAAAGATGATAGATTTTCTTGCTCTTGACCAAAAAGATAATATTTGAACATGCACATACATATGTTTAATCAGGTTTTTTTTCCTAATATATGAATATACAGTATAAGCAAGCAAGGGTTTCCTTTATTCATTAAGATGTCAGTGACAGTTGTTTCACTGAAATGTTAATTCAGTAACTGGAACTGTAACAGCTTTGTCAATTAAATTTCAAGTCAACATAAAAAAGTCCAACCTGATAAACGCGCTTATCTGGAGCAGAGATTTCAAAACAGCAATCTTTCTTTGCATCCTTCCGAAGGCTATTATTCATTCTGATGGTGTAACCCTCTAAGGCAAATTCACCTTTCTGTTGTTTGTCTGTTGGAGATAAAAAACAAAGTTAGAGCTTCATTTACAACAGTGAATGTAAGTGGCTCAGCAGGTTATCGTTTATTCAGATTTTGTTCTATTTCGTGAATTTTACAAAGAACAGGGAGGTTTTTAGCAAAATGATTAAGTGATGCTTCTAGAGATAAAGCTTTATTTTAAGGAAAGATGTACCCAAAAGTACATTTTTCTGTAGGGTGCCTAAGGTATTCCACAGGGGGATGTTTGCAGATGGTGGTCTTATTTAGTAAGAAGTGCATGTTATGACACTTGTATCTAGGGAAAGCCAAGAACTGGAACTTGCAAGACACGTTTCCTATAAATCAGTGCCTCTTTCAGGTTCAGTAAACCAATGGGGAAACCTGTCTAGCTCAGAACTTGCTGAGTTCCCTCCTAAGCTAACCACTTCACTCAAAAAATAAACTTCAAGCTCGTTTTTAAGCAACTGGAAAAGCTGCTTTTCACATTCTCCCACCCACTCCCAGATGTGCCTCCTTTCAACATGGCAAAAATACAGAATGAATTTTGTTATAAATTCAGGTGGGTGCGTCTGTGTTCATTCTAAAAGCATTTCTCTCAAAACAGCAAATGTTTAATTAGCTAATAAAAGTACTGAGCCCTACCACAGTTTATTATGTACAACCATGTGGTTGTTTTAAAGACAATTCTACTTTTCAAAGGTTCTGTTTTATAAAAGTATCACTTACAACAGATCTGACTTTAAATACACTGCTTGTTGTGCAAGCAGCACCTGTGCACTCCTTTCAAGCCCTTCAGACCAAATTCAACATCAGATTTTATGTGCTCTGGCATATTTTGGCGAATATTAAAAACAAACCAAAAATGTAAAAGTAATGAAGTTTTGCAATTTCTGCAGATCACAGTGCAGCATTCAAGTGAAGACTGGCATCACAGTTCACATTTTGCACAGGCAAACAAAGTGCAGTTGCACATCCAAAAAATGCCATTTAGTGTGGGGTGTTTTTTACACAGAAAAGCATAAATTAATAATAAGCACCAGGTACAGCAGCAAAACTACTTTAAGTATTGCTGAATAGAGCTTAGGTGCAAATTGAGCACCCATTGCTTATGCTTGTCAACAAAAGGAGAAAACTTCTACAGTAGAAAAAATAGGAAAACCATAGTTTTCAACAAATTTTTGTCATATTTCTGGAAATTTAATAGGAAAGAACAATCTCTTCCCACTCCTGAGAGGGTAAAAATTGGCTAACACAGCCATGTGGACATTAATGGACACAAGGGCAGTCACCAGTCAAATACTCTTTCTAGTAATCTTATATGCACATAGACACATATCCTCTGTCCTTCCACGTTTTTATGAACTCTTACCCAAAGAGTTGCAAGTAAATACCTAATAACACAATTATATGAGAAAATCTAGGGCAGTATTCTATTTTCACTTTTAGTCCCTTCTCCCACAGTAAGTTTTATTCTGTCTTAAGTAAGTATTAATAACACGGTACTAGTATTTTATATTTGCTCCATCCTCCATCCCTATTTCAAACAGCACACACATGCAAAATTCATGAAATCACACCAAGGTAGATATTAGAAATAATAACTTGCAATAGGTTAACTAGGTTCCTTTTAATGAAATACATTTCTGCCTAGGAATGTTATTGTTCCCTCACTTGTGACCTCAGGGAGAAGATTAAGTGAAACACATTAATTTCTCACTCTCCCATGTTGGAGGTTTATCAAAACCCTAGAAGATAGGAGCACGCAAGCAGAATAAACAAACACCAGGTTCAAAAGGTAAAAACATTTTGTCAAGATAAAAATGAGGCAAGTATTCAAATTTACTCTCTTGGATTCTTTCTGAGACTGCTTCTCTGTGACATGGATGATCCCTTTTATGGTAATACACTTCTACAGAGCTAATCTCAAATGATCTCTGCCCTGGTACTCCTTCTTTCAAAGAGCATTGCAGTTGATGCTGTACTTTGGAAGGGGATGGTGCATGGTATCCATATCCCATTTCATTGTTTTTCTCTTTATACATTTTTTTTCTTATCTCTCTGAACACACTATTTTAGTGCTAATGACAATGACCTGTATGCACCTCCAAACATACATATATATATATATATGTATATATCCATCCTTTGCTATTATATTCTTTCAATGACCATTATAGCAATAGACTAGATTTAGCATTGCTACTTTTACTTCCAATTGTCTTAGCAATAACCTCTGATTAAAGTCCATTGTGGCATCATGCATATACCTCAAATGTTGAAAATGAGGAAATTCTAAGACAATGAGGTACTTCACCACCCTGACTCAGAACCTGTTGAAGTTGAAAGACTCAGTATGGATTCACACTCCCTGTGGCAGCAAGCCAGAGATGAGATTTAGTATGTCCTGAGAAATGGCTCCACAAATACAGTGGCAGAACACAGCTCAGCTATAGCTCAGCTGCCTGCTCTGATGGTGACAAACAATGGAGGTCTACAAATCCCTTTGCTCAGGCAGAGGTAGAACTGGAGACCAACCCCATCACCTGATGACCACGGAGCAAACCATGACCCACAGCAGCTGCTTGGCCAGGCAGAGTAGTCAGGTGCAGGCTTGAAGGCAGAGCCATTCTGGGATCATCAGACTCAACAATCACCTTGACTTCACTGATTGGCACAGGCTTGCAGCTAAATGGGTTTGGACAGACCTGGGCTTTTGGTTTCAAGATACCCTGTGACGTTAGGGCCACAGGGACTCCTGTGAATTTCACATCACGAGTTAAATTGTTTGTACCAAAAATATTTTCTGGAGAATGTGCTTTAGGGAGAATTAAACAGTTTCTGATATTTAAAAGCTCTGAAGACTTAAAGATTTTACTTAGATACTTAAAATCAGATATTGTTACATTTTATAGTGGGAGTCTTAACAGTAGCTTCAAGAAGCACATTTACATTACAGATATTTAACTTTCATTTTGAACCCCAAATCAGAGACAGAGTTTTGCTTAGGCTGGAATACAACAGCATATTTAGGAAGAACTAGGGAGACATATGCTGATGAAACACACTTCTCTGAAGAACGATAACATTTTTGCTCTCTGTTATTTTCTCAAGATGGAGCTTTTCAATTCAACAACAGGAAACCCTTAAGTTGTCCCAGAAAAACATAAAACAGAAATGCAAAAAGTGTAATACCAGTCTTGTAAAAACAAAAAGGATTGTGAACATCATCAAACATAAGCTGTTCCACAATGAAGCCAAATCTCATTTCAGCATAAGCTGTCCTTTGCTCATCCTTCTCTCTCCCCTTCTCTCCATGTCAGGGAGAGAACAAAAAAATAAATCTGTGTCTGTGTAGATCATTTTGCAACAGGAATTTAAAATCATAAAAAAGTAGTATAGCAGAGGGGAGACTCAGGCACTAAGTATTTAAAAAAAAAACCAAACAAAGCTAGTACACAGAAATTTAAGAGAAATAAATATGTGAGGAGCTATATTTTACATAGAGAAAATTCAGATCTGAATAAAATCTGAAAGCCTTTACACATTTCTCTTACATATAAACTTCATTCATCCTAAAAAGAGTTAAATGTTGTTAACAGAAACAGGGCCAATACTATATAGGGTAGAGTCTCAAGGGAAGCAGAGAAAAAGTGTTCTGAAGTAACCTTGTGTAACTAAGTCCATGAGAACATTTAAAACAAGGAAGGGTAAACCTTCAATGAGATCTTGAAATTACTGGGTTGTAAATTTGAGGCCTAAGGCAATGTGCTTATATTATTAGCACATGTAAAAAGAATTAGTGCATTCTGAAGAACAGAGAGGACTCGGATAGTAGAAAGGAAAGAAGTTACAGAGAAAGACATAAGGAACAAAGGCAAACAGCAAGATTTCAGAGAGTGATAAAGTATTTATAGATACTATTAGAATCTATAATTTAACTCTCTTCATCTTGAAATTAGGAGCCTGTAAGTTTTACAGTTTACATGGCTTCATGCTAAATGTAGTTTCACATACTCTTCTATGTGCAGGATGTCTGCTATCTAAAAATAGTTCAGTGTAAGTATCTCCAAAATGGTAATTCCTTTTCCAGCTTTTGAAACAGTCTTTTCCAAATGCACACACAGAAGTTCTTTCCTTTTAGACAGCAGGTCTGAAATGTAAGCAACTTTTTTTTCTTCTTCTTTCCTTTCATCTAGCCCTCCAAGAAATTGAAACTGCAAAATAATTAAGAAATTGAGGCAGTGATTTAGGGCACTGAATTGTTTATATTCAGTTTGCTTTTACCCAGTAGTTATTTTTTAAATAATGCATTATAAACAGCAAGTGTGACTCTTGAGGTCTGAGTTTAAGAGTCTCATAGCAGAAGATCCAGTACATATTAGATAGATGCCTTTGATTGACATCACCCTGCTACAATAAAGTCCTGTTCAGCATGCACAATTTCCTTTCCTGCCAAACAGAAGTAGTTCACCACTCTCCTGGTCATTACTATCTTATTATTCAGAGAAATCCAAAACTATCATGTCCATGTTAAAACTAAAGAAATGGAAAAAAAAAAATAAACTCGGACTTTTCTAAAAGCCTCTGAATTATACCCCTCTTTAACATCATATTACTGGCGGGCAGGCAGATACCATTTTCAAGTTATAAAAATGAAAATAAATTTTTAGTGCCCATTAGCAGAGGAAAAATTACCATAATGTTATCAATTACTGTCTTGCTAAACATTTAGCTGATCTCTCCAGTTTGCTGAGACAGAAGGGCATATAACATTGTGGCCTGGTGAGAAAGAAGTAATGAAGCCATTAATTCAATCATTTATAAAGCAACAAATTAACTTTCCTTATTCACATGCACTTTGAGGTCTGAAAGGTTATCCATACCATCTCGGTGTCTGAGGACACAGGAACAGCCAGAGATCATATAGAAAAATGAGAGGAAACCAGGGTGCCCAATTCAGGGGGCAACTGCATGGAAGAGAAGAAAGGAAAAGAGAGGACTATAAAAGATTTATGGAAGGAAAGACTATGAAAAGGAGCAACAGGCAAGCTTCTCAAAATCTCAGCCAGCTCTGACATTTGAACACACTCCTCTGCAATGCTGTGGGCCACGTGCTGGCAACTGATACCACAGCACAGGCATAAATACACACGTGCTTCCTGCAACACCTACTTCTGACATGAGATTAGCTCAAACCTTTAAGTCTTGTTTCTTCATCTACTTAATTTATCAGTGATCAAGAGAAAATATGCAGGGGATTCACTCAGACCTATCTATATTGCAGGGATAAATTTTTTCACTACCCAATGCTACAGCAAATGGAGGAGAAAACGGAAAACAGGGAAACAAGACATACATCAGCCTGCAGGCATCACAACTGTTGAAAAGATGCTTGTAGTTGTTCAGGTGAACACACATACATGGACAAACACACAGCCTTTTATTGTATTTCACAGGCTTTATCTTGCACTATATACTTCTGGACTAGGCCTCACATTTTTCATCATTCAGCTTGGAGTAAATGACTCTGAAACTCTTCCTTACATGTTTGTGAGCTTTATACACTTCCATGCTTCTTGCTTTCCCAATGCAAAAAGGAGAAAGATGGAAGAACTAAAACTGTTTTGGAAACAACAAATCTATACAAATAATAAAAAGGCATCCTATAGCCTCATGTTTACCATTCAGTTACATTTCCACTGATACTTAAGCGTGAAAATCAAACTTTGGCCAACCAAAGACACATCACAGCAGACACAAAATAGCTTTCACAGGTTATTCACCTGTGTGTCTGGTTTTAAAAACAGATACAATTCAAAACAAGCCAAGATGAATGCAGAGACCCCTGCTGCCTCTCAGCATTACATCCCCCAACACAGAGGCACTAGCAGCCCATTACCCATTTAAAGTGCCATGGGCAGCAGGACTGAGTACGTATGGAATCCTTGTCACTTTGAAACCAGGCTCACAATTTGCACAAAGCCACCAAACACACACTCCAGTGCTGTTCTACAGTTGGTAAGAACATACACTGAATTTCTACATGGTCCAAGTTATCTGGTACAGCATCAAGGGTCACAGTAGAAGAAGGCCCCCAGCACAACACTGTACTACAGCAGGTACCACTGCTGGCCACAACAGGGAGAGAGAAAACAGTTCCAGTGAGTAAATGCCAGACCTGCTCAGGATTGCCTCATTGCACACCTCACCCATGCTGACAACCTGCAGCTGAACAGCACAATAAACAGCAGCACATGCACTCACAGCCATTAGGATGACAGCTCACTTCTAGCAGCATACTAGTCTGCCATGGCTGGGTCCAGTTTCTGCACAATGGTGGTGAGTTGCTTCTGCACTGGAACAGGCACTTTTATATTCAATGGCATCACAGGCCTGAAGAAAGTTATCTCTGACCAGACCTTTTTTTATTCAAAGGCAACTTCAGGAGTGACTTAGTCATCCTGTATTACAAGATTAAGTCACTACACCATGCTTAACTAGCTTTTCTGCACTACAAGTACCAGTCCATTGCAGGTAGGGCAGAAATTCATGCATCTGATTTGTTTGCTTCCTCCATGAATTACTGTTTGGAGTCCAACCACACCATGCTGTCTACAGCTGAGTGAAAGGAGGTTGTAATGAGGTAGGGGTCAGTCTCTTCTTCCAAATAACAAGTGATAGAACAAGAAGAAATAGCCTCAAGTTGCACCAGAGAGGGTTTAGATTGGATATTACAAAATTTTTTTTCACTGAAAGGGTTGTCAAGTATTGGAACAGACTGCGCAGGGAAGTTGTGGAGTCACCATTCCTGGAGGTATTTACTAGACACGTAAATGTGGCACTTAGGACAGGGTTTAGTGGTGGACTTGGCAGTAATGTGCTAATGGTTGGACTCAATGATCTTAGAGGTCTTTTCCAACCAAAATGATTCTGTGATTCAATACAGTTCCAATGGACCATGTGCCTCTCCCACATCATTAGGTTATGGTTAGGAGGACCTTCCCCAAACAATCTGCAGCCTACAAAAGCTGTAAATGCATTAGCCAAAAAAACTATCTAAAAATTCATAAATGAAAGAGATCCCACAAATTATCACAGTCAATTCCTAACATTACATCAACCTGCTGAGTGCTAGGGAACATATTTCCATGTATCTTAACTTTCAACACAGACATTAAAAATTGCAACACAGACTTGATAATCAGGTTGTAGCAAAAGAAGGAGAAAAAAATAAAAAAAAGGACAAAGACCAGGTGGGCAACATGCCTGCCTTAATACAAAGACCATATGCATAAATAATCATTAGCATAGCCACAAGGAAAAGAATGTAAAAAAATCAACCCTTTTTTTTTTCCTAAAAAAACAGTCGAGAAAAATACAAAGATTTTATAATCAAAAACAATCTTTATGAACTAGCAATATAATCTGGGAAAAAAAATGCCATTTTTAAAGTACTATGCAATGTATAACTATACATATGAATAAACAGCACATGATCCAGAGAAAGAAATCTATCAGTACTGACAAATCAGTATTATGCCACATCTCCTCAAAATTTTTGCATAAAGATTGTTCATGCCTGAGGCTTGATCAACCTGTAAATCCCAAAGAAGGAGTACAGAAGAAAAGGGAACATTTAGCATATATATTAGCAAAACTCTGAAAACAGGACATGATGGGAAACTACCAAAATGAAAACTGGACTTACAATTAGACCCTTTATTTCTTGTGTGTCTAAAGACAGGATGAGCTTAAATGAGTCAGCAAACCAAGGAATGAAACAAACTGGAGCAAATTGTATTAGTCTTTGATTAAAAAAAGACACATAATTACTACCTGCAGTAATCTCAAAAATAAAAAGACAAAGCAAAAAGACAAGGAAAAAAAAACTTCAATGGAAAGTCTGCCCAGGAATTTTTTTTCCAGGGGAAGGGAAAGGAGTGTTGGAGGGGGAAGACATTATTGTGCTTTTAAAATTTACTCAGATATACTTATGTATCATTTAGTTTACCCTTAAACATCAAATGCACATGGCACATCATTTAAATGTTTTATTCGATTGTCAGTTTCAAAAATTCAAAGTAATATTACAACATTTATGCCAGATTCTTTCCAAACTGGCCATTTAAAGTTAAAAGTCACCTTCAGAAGTTTGCTTTGGTTTCCATGGCTGGCTTTAGTTAAATACATTACTTAATTTCTAGCTTTTCCAGAACATACACTATTTTAAAAGAAACAAAGAACTCCACTATGCAGCTTTTAGATCAGTATTTTCCTGGATAGAACCATCTCTAAGGAACTCAGAAGGTATAACTTCTAACAGATGTTTGCAAATTAATATCCTATTTGGAGAGAAACAACATTTTCTATCTAGTAGAACAGTTGAGTACCAACATACTATCAAACTGAACAGCCAGCTGTTATTAGAAAACAAAGTAGCTTTACAAGAAACTTAATTTTTTTTCATCGGTTTCCCTGCCTTAGAAAACATGTATATCACTTACAGGATCTGAGGAATATTTACACATTTTAAAAATTCACAGCACTGTCCAAGAATTACTTAAAAGAAAAGAACTTTCTTTTAAAAGTTTCATTCCGTTTCTTAAAATTACCTTTGATTCACAGCTTCCAACTCCAATAAAATTTTCATACCCTTTTGTGCATTAAAACACCATTGCTTTAATAATTGTTGTAAGTACCTTTGTCACTTCCATAGTAGTAGAACACTGTCTTGCTGATAGCACACCAACGCTTCTGCCATTCAAAGCCAAGAAAACTGTGGTCTGAAATTAATACAATATGTGTTATATCAGTTTATGCCATTATTGAACAAAAATGTGCTACTTCTTCTCGAGGGTGAGGTAAAAGAGGGAGGAGGAGCCAGGAAAAGACACCAAGGAAAGGAAACTAAGGAAATGCATGGCACTGAGAAGGAAATTAGAAATAAAAATTGGTCGTAAGAGAACAAATAGGAATTTGAAATCACATAAAGAGGAAAGTCATGTGAAACATTAAATATAAGAAAATAATGATCAACTTCCTAAATATTTCCTAGAGTTATTGCAGCATTAAGTAGGTATTAAAGTGACAATATAAGATTTATTGAATCAAGGTAAATATTGACTGAACCAAAGCTGAGATCAATATTTGCCCTCTTGGAGGAAAATAAATCTTGATGCTCACTGAAACATGAAGTCAACATATGGTACTTGTACATACGTTCCTAATGTTTTCTTCAAAAATATCTGAAAGTCTCTGAATTATGGCTGACTGGACTTTCACAGCATGATTTTGTTAGTCAATAAAGAAATAGGATCTTCTTTCAATACTATAGGAGCAATTATCTGCTATGCTTCTTTTACATAATAATGCTTCAACATTTCAGCTTCTACTCATTTTATTTATCACTCCTGTATAAAGCTGTTCATGTGTATAACATCAAATGCAGACATATAGACTTCCCAGACATGAAATATGCACTAGCTTTCACAAAGATAGCTGGACTCACCTTTTCTACGTTTTTCCAGGTAGCCGGCCTTCAGAACAAACTGAAGATCCTGAGCTGCAACAGGAGGAAACTGATTCCCTGAAAAGAAAACAAATTCTGTAAAGCACTGCTTTTCAAGAAAACTGCTATAGCAGCATTAATAGAATTATGGATTTTTACACTCTCAATATGCAAGAGCTACCAAAAAAAAATTCTTGTAACCATTATGCCAGATTATTTTAAATACACGAAATGTCTCCCTATCAGTGTCAGAGCTGTTGCTGACCTCACCACCTGAGTAAAGAAAAATATCGTTGCATAACAGGCCCTGCAAGTCTCAGAAGGAAAAATATGAAATTAAACAAAATATAGTAAATATTTTCAGACATAGTCTGTAAAGCAAGTTGGATAATGAAAGCGCTGAGTTTTCAAATGTGCAAATAAAATCAAAAATCACAACTGAACACCTTTAAATCAGAAATGTGGTTAGCGTCACACCAAAATATCTTTAAACACACAAGGTGAAGAGCCTCTATTACACATCCACAAAAAGAAGAAACCAGATGAAGACACAATAAAAGGTGCTGCCCATTGCTGACAGATATTACCTAATTTGCAATATGACACAAAACTACTGCCTATGGCATCTGTAAGGTGATAATGGATAAACCAAAGACATTGTACAGAGGTCTAAAAAACTGTTGACCTACAGACACCAATTTTAGATGCATTGTACAATATGTCTGCATCTATAAAATGGTATCACCAATCACTGTGTTTTTTCCTTTTTCACAACTGCTAATTCATAGACGTGTAAGACTGACAGTCAACCATGCCTCATCTTAAAACTTTAAATGTTAAAAATTGTGTCTTCCATCTTACAACCTTTTCCTCCTAAAAATAAAACCAGAATGATGATTTAAACAGAACTCTTAGTTTAAGAACAATAATCTGTTAGATGCATATAATATTTAATATGAATATAAATATCATACTGCTTACCCCAAGCAAACAAGCAGAACAAAAGGTACTTCTGTGCTGCTGGGTTTTTTAAGTGCATGTAAGCAACAGAGTGAAGTTCCTACTAGTTATTATTATCAAATATTCATAAGAGTCACTGTAGGTAGGTGGCAAGTTTACAAGGCAGCCATTATTCATCAGAATATATGTAATCTCATTATATTCTATCAATATAAACATACAGAAAATGACTGATATTAGCAGACAAATTCTATGCTAAAAACACCGTTTTAAATTATGTCGTTTGGGTGAAAGATCAATGGTCTGACCTTGAACCATGCACTGCCTCTGGAAGGTGAGGTCAATTTCCTGGGTTTTTAGGTTGTTCCTTAGAATATATTTTTTTTTAATTCAGTGTTCACAAATGAGTTGCTTTATGGTAGTCTTATTCAAATACAGTTCTGACAGAAAAGAGACAAGGAAGAGATAGAAACATGCAGAGAATGCTATTTTTTTAAAGCATGAAAATACTCAAAATGAGAAGGCATTCCTTAAATAATACAACCAGCTCTTTAGACTTAAAAATATTTTGTTGGATACCAAAATACAGTAGATAGCATTTTACTTAGATTGATATTTCCACTTCATTTTTTTTAATTGATATTACTTTTTAAAGATTAGGAGTACAGTAATTTCTATTTCAGCTTCTATGGAATTCTGACTATGGTGTTAAAATTACAAGAGCACAATGAACGTGCATTTTAAAGTGATGCAGCTGTCCTGTCTTTGCTTGGTAATATGCAATCATAGCCCAACATCAAACGGGAATTTAACAAAACCAACACACACAAAGACACTTGCTGGCTGTTACATGATATGTTTAACAGTTACTTTAAAAGGTGATGTAATGATGGTATTATGAGGGGTGGAGGTGAAGAGTTTTATAAATATGCCTCGTGTGCTGCTTTATATTGGTCATTGGGAGGCATCAGTGTGCAGCACTTAGAACTCCACCTCATCCAGTAGGGCTCATCTTAGAACAGTGCAACCCCACAGATGAGGAAGACATAAAACCTAAGTAAATCAACAAACAAAAGCAGCTCACTCTTAAATTTTACAATTTAAGAATTTCAACTGCTGTTTAGATCTAACTTTACCCAATATTGTTTGTTTCAGTTTGGGTTTTGATGAGGAAGCTTGGCCAGTGATCATGTAGCGAACAGTCAAATCAAATGGGACAACATAATCCCAGAGAAGCACCTACTTAGGGAACTCCTTAATGTTGTTATTCTGTCATCTGAACTGACTACTTCATAGAACCAAAGTTCCACTCTCAATTTTGCTACTTTTGCTGAGACAAGTCAGGATAAATTTTGTGGTGATATTTTCTGAAACTACATTTATTTTGCACGGGACACTGAAAGCTTGTGAGGAAAAGAACATTCACGAAAAAGGAGAGTGTCTCGCTGTCTGGTGCCACTGCAGAAAGAAGTCCTCCTCTCACCCTTAACCTGTAGAGAAGCCAGTCTCTTTTTCTATTCCTCAAAGCAACTGAGGCAGTAACTCCAAAAAACAAACTGCAGCCGGTCAGCACCACTGCCACTCACAATCTGTAAGTAGCTGAAGGAGAAAGAGATCATATGCATGTTATTATCCTTCTGTCAGAGAAGCCTGGGAACCAAAAAATATGATGGAACTTTAGTCGAAGGGCACTAGAAACAGACCCAATTGTAATATCCCACGACACATACAGCTGTACAAGAAAGAAAAAGCATAAATCTGGTTAAATTCCTACTTTCATTGCCCTGTACCTTCAGAAGGAAGGGGAGGGAGAATTAGTATGAAAAGCAGAAAGGAAAGAGAAAGAACCACCTCCTCCCAGATTCTCATGAACCACAGGTGTTGTGCATATGTGGCAGGAAGAAGGCACAAACATGGATATACCCATATGTAGTCCCAGTACTACAACAAAAACAACTGGGGGAAGAAAGAGGAGAGAGTCACACTTTCCTTACTGTTACTGCCTAGATTCTGCATGGGAGATTTCTAAGTTGTATTATCTATCTTTCTTCCATTTTTTTTCATTTCTTTACTATCTTGTCCACATCTCAAACAGGATTTAGAGTGAACTGCAACCGAAAGATGTGGGAACTCCCAGCAGAAAGTGTGGAATCTACATAGTAAGTTGGTTTTTGCAGTTGTTTTCAATCAGAATATCGCTTCCCCATTCATTTGAAATATATCAGGCTTGACACAGATCTCATAAAAAAGTGCCACTAAAGCAGTGCTTTGTTATAGTAAAGCAGCATTTGTTTACATTACACCAGCAGCTGAGATCAGAGGTTCATTAGTTGACTGCAGCATGAGACTTTGAATAAGACAGCTCCTTCTATAAAGAATCTAAGACAGAGGAATACTGCCAGGAAACAAAGCATTACTATTTAAATAAAGAACCATAAAGAAAATTAAGCCACGTGCTTCAAATCACATACTCCTTTAGAGTTCAGAATTTCCCATGTTATATTCCCATGCACGCTCCGGGATGTCTTCATGACAAGGAGAATTTTCTCCTTCCCTCATAGGTGCAGGTGAAATGGCCTGAATTCCAGTTATCTGTAATTTAACTGGAGATTGTCCACTGTAAGAAATTTAATGTAGAGATGCAAGAAGCTTGCATCCTGGGAATGCAGACAGCACCTACTGGGTACTACCTTTCTTGGGTGTCTCAAGACCAATTGATGAGAAACTTATGGTAAAGCCCACTACAAGATCAGAGCAAAACTTCTCTCCCAAAATGAGACCATCAGAGATCACCATGCCTTCCTAGCCCTGTATGGTCTGTTTCCAGATACGATGAATTGATTTAGAAATAAAGATATTAAATGGACCATAGTCTTCCTTGGTTTCTTCTTTGGTACAGTATAGTTTTTTAAGTCAATTTTAAACACCCAAGAGAAAAGTGGCACTGGGAGTAAGAAATGCTCTGTGGCTTGCAGCTGTGTGGGTTTATACATAGAGAAAGGCACAATGATTGCTTTTGTTTACTCTTCCAGGGCTAATTTCTGCTGTGTCATTGTTCTGACAGTGGTGGGCAAGCACAGAGTTGAGGATATAAAAAGGTCTCCTTTCCATTCCAGAGTTTCTACATCACGAATAATGTCTTGAACCTTCTCCTTTTGATGTGAAGACCAGTTCAAAACTATCCAATATTTAGGGAGATGATTATATTGCATACCAAATACATGGTATAAAATAAGGGAGGTCCATCTGCTTAACGTTACAGGTTTTCCTTCATTCTTGACCACCCACTCACAAAAGACTCTCCCACAATTATTTCTCTTCCTATCCCTTCCCTATTGGTGGGAATTACTCCAACGTACTCCAAAATAAAATCTGCAAGTTATGCTCCCCATGCATATTTTCAGACTGATGTGTATAAAAGCCATCAAAGACAGATCAAAATATTTATGAGGCCTAAACCTTCATCTTCGAGAAAAGCAAATTATATGTATAATGCACTGGGCTCTTCCTCTTGGTTCTAGGCACTCTTGTGCCAAGTGAGCAGCTGGCAGTTATTATAATACTATTGCTGCCAGGCTAAAAATTCCTCCAGTGAAAAGAAAGTGAAATGCTCTCACTCAAGCATAAAGCCAGCTTTACCAGTCATGCTTTTCCTTCAGAAAAATGTTAATGTTATTAACATAGGTGTATTACTGTACAGGTTCCACTGCACAACTCCCACAAACATAGAATATCTTGTGATTCCGAAAAATCTCAAAATTACAGCTTATGGCACAACTACAATTTTTGCAACTTGGTAATCAAACAGGCAAAAGCCTGAATGATGTGATTTTTCAGCTTACTGCAACAGTGAATTTGGTCCATTACATAAAAACAAGTTTCATCAGTGTCACTTCAGAGCATGAAATTCAATCATTGTGCCTGGAATTTTGATTTATTTGGAGGACCTAAAGATGTAAAAATTTCATCCTGTATACAAAATAAATAAAACAAAACCAGGTTGTATTATTCTGCACTGCTTACCAATAGGATTTTTTTTACTGTTGCAATGTGGGCTAAGGGATACATAAAGCAAGAAATAATCAGAGGTCAAAGCATTCTAAGGAGCTGCTTAGCATGCTTATGGGAAGTTAAACAGGCAAAGTGGAGATAAGTGTAATTCAGTAACAGCTAAGTGGTTGATTACAGCTTGCTTTCCTAGTAGAAGACCAGAGGTTTCACCATTATAATGGTAAAGTCGTCTTGCTCAAATAAGAATAATTCACAAGTCCTTGTAAAAGAAAACTGACAGGAAATAATACATTTGTTTGATTATATGGAGGAAACAGTGATCGTTATTTCTTTATTCTCTTCTAACAAAAAAACAACAATAACCAAAAATAACTAATAATACAATTATTAAAAATTTTTCCACTTTCCTTTTTATAGCATTGAAGACCTTTAGTGCCATCTGAGAGCTTACTGAGGGTGCACTTGATCACCTCATCCAAATCATTGATCAAGATATTAGACAGAACTGGTCCCAGTACCAACACAACTGGGTGTAACTCCATTCACCACCACTCTGAGCCCAGCCAGCCAGCCAGGTTTTTAGCCAGCAAAGAGTTCACTGGTACTAGCCATAAGCTGTTCCAGGATGTGCAGGAGACAGTATCAAAGGCTTTGCTGAAGTCTAAGGAGAAAACATCCTCAGTCTTTTCCTCATTTCCTAGGTGAGTACCTGGTCCTAAAGGAGCTCAAGTTGGTCAAGCAGGACCTGCCTTTCCCTGACCTCTGCTGTCTGGGCCTGATGCCCTGGTTGTCCTTTATGTGCTGCATGATGGCACTTGAGATGATCTGTTACCAAAACTTTCCTCAGCACTGTGGTCAGGCAGACAGGCCTGTAGTTCTCTGGATCCTCCTTCCAGCCCTTCTTGTGAATGTGGGCCACAGCAGCCAACATTCAGTCACCAGGGACCTCCCCAGGGAGCCAGGACTGGTATCAGGAAAATGATGGAGAGACTTGGCAAGCTCTTCTGCCAGCTCCCTCAGCACCCCTGGATGAATTCATCTGGTCCCATAGACTTGTGAATATCTAAGTGGCACAGCAGGTCACTACCTCCTCCTGGATTTCAGGGGTCTCTTCTGCTCCCTGTCCCTGTGTACCAGTTCAGAGGACTGGTTGCCTTGAGGGTGTTTGGTCTTTCTGTTGAAGACTGAGGCAAAGAAGGCATGAAGTACCTCAGCTTTTTCCTCATCCTTGATAACAATGTTCCCCCTCTGAACCTAATAAAGGATGAAGATTCTCCTTGCCACTCTATTTGTTGTTAACATATTTATAAAAACACTTTTTATTGTCTTTCACAGTAGCGGACAAATGAAGTTTTTGCCTTTCTGATTTTCTCTCTACATGACCTAACAACATATTCTTACTCTTCCTAAGTTGCCTGCCTTTTCTTTCAAAGGTCATAAACTTTTTTTCCCAGAGTTCCAGCAAAAGCTCCCTGTTCAGCCAGGCTGGTCTCCTTCCCCACCAGCTCATCTTTTGGCACATAGGGACAGCCTGCTCCTGCAGGAAATGCAGAAAATAAGTGGGTTTGTCCTCAAGCACAGGGCTTTTATGCTCTCAGGCTGCAATTTGAAATTGGCAGAGATATTCTGAAAGTATTTGTGTTAAAGTTGAGCAAAGAAAGAGTAATGTTTCTAGCAACACAAAAAAGTAATTTTATCTTCTTTTCCTCCCTCCTGCCCCCCTTCTCACACACTTCTTCCAAAATCCTTCATATCTCTCCATTCCATTTTGATCTGGAAATACAGCATTTACCCATTTTTAATAGCTACTACAGAAGGATTCAATTATCTTTGAATCTGTACATAGCAATACACTAGAGTCACATCTGTTGCACAAGCACTGTGAATCTAGGCTAAAGAGGAGGTAGTTTATTTTCATATGCATATCCTCTCCCTACTTTTTCTTTATTAAAGAGAAGATTAATGTATACTGAATTTGAAAACCATTTCTTAGTGTCTTCTGATTCAAGTTATCAGTAGGAAGATCATGTAGAATCTCACCAGTTTCATTAACTGTCTTAACACTTTCACAAAGACTACTTCTGCATTTTGCAAGTGTAGAAGCCTGGTAGCTCTGAATTAGTTTAACATGTAAGAATCAAAAGATAAATGTTAAAGAAAATGCATTTAATTCCTGGAATAAATGTAATGAAAATGTTTCGCTTTTGAAACATTTGTTCACAAAAAAGTCAGCATTTTGGTTTTCAAAGTGCTTGTTCCAAAGGCTGCCTAGTCTATGAAATTTTCCTCTGGAGCCATCCCTAGCACTAGAGACCCATTGTCATCTCTAACAGTTAACAGTAATTTTCACATATATTCCTCTAGGAAGAGCCAGCAGTGTATTTTAATAAAGAATACTTAAAGCGCTGTCATGTGTTTCTAGTTTTAATTCTTTCTGATTTGGGATATGAAGTTTGGGCTACAGACATTAATACCACACCCTCAGAGGCTTAAACACTGAGTATTTCTTCTGGACTCAACCTTTAGAAGGACAGTGGTATAAGCCCTTCTCTTCCCTTCCTTCCTGTAAACAGAGGAGAAGGCAGTGGGCCAGGCAGTCTAAAAACAACTGCAGTGGATTCTTTACAGAAACTAAACCTATTTCTTTGAAGCAGTTAGCATGAGATCTCTTTCAGTCATTTATGTTTAGCCCCTAAACTTTGTGTTTAGTTATTTTAAATTTTAAAAATCTTACATTCATGGCTTTTCAACCCTCATCTGTTTTCTGAGCAAAGCTTCTTTAGTAGTTGTAGCATTTCATTTGATGAAAAAAATTTCTTTTTTCTTTTAACAAATTACAGGAGTCAGCCAGTTAGACTTCATTCATGAGTATTTACAGCCAAATGGAATTACCCTGGATCACATACTCCTCATCCAAACTTAACTCTGAATTTATAAACTAATATTGTCCTGGATTTGTGCATTCTTTTGATGGTTTTCAAATTGCTTCTGAAACACCCACTGCTACATTTTGCATAGCATCTTAATGTACAGAGGAGTTCATGGCTTTTACACCTTGATCCAGATTTAACTTTCACACAGGTATTTATTAAAATTTCACAAATTACACCCATGGCACATGGACGGGGGTATAGGTGTGAATTTTTAAAAGTGATGTTTTCTGCTGTGAGCAGGCATTATCCTACAGCATTAGAAAAGGGGCTGCTGAACACTTCATCAAAGCAGCCTTCCCAGTTTTGCTGTTTCTCAAAGATTCTGAGGCAAGAAGAAAGAAAGATACAGCAGCAAAGAAAAGGTCTCTTTACAAGGTCTCCCACTCACATAAGGCAAGGCATACAAAAATGTTGTAAGTCATGCAAAAGTTTTGTTTAAAGAATCACCAAGGTTTACTCAATCATTTCAGCACAAGACAGGTTTCAGTCATCCAGAGGCACACATTACAGCTACCAGAAAAGTGCATCCATGGTAGAGATTGCCAATACAAATTCTGCCACTGCAACAGCTTCAAACTCTGTTATGAGAAATAAAGTAGGCAGGAAAACACAGAGATAAAAACAGTGCCTCTGCTTGCAGATAGAACCCAGTCAAAGCAGACCATCATGGATCAATTAGAGGCACTGGGAATTCTCACGAAATTATGCAGGCAAGCTGAAATTTCCCAGCGTTGTCTCACAGACAAGCACACACATCCAATTTTGATTAGAAACCCTAAGTAAAGACTCAGAATATCTACATGATAGCTTGAACCACAGAAGGTGCTGTTAGCTAATCAGAGAAAATTAAAAGGCCAAGAATAAAGAGTCTACAGCTGGAGTATGACCAGCATGATGTCAAATTGCATATGGATAGCATCTTTAACCATATCATGATTCCTGTATTCCCATATGGCTAACAGGAAGAAAGTCCTACAGGCTTATCAAAAAGCAAGTTAAAAGCTATCATTTAATACCTCCAGGTGAAAAATACGACTTTCAGCCTAGCATCTAAAACACCTGGAAGATGTAATACTACAATTGTACTCTGCAATTTACTACTATTTTTAAATAGCCACCTGGTACACATAAGAATCCCTTAGAAATATTCACATATCACAGCACCTTAAGAAAAACCTGAGGTAATCAGAACTAGAAGTTCCCTATTCTTTATTTTGTCAAAATGTTTTTAATTTGTACTTTTCAAGGGTCTAAAATTCCATCTTCAGGCAACTGGCCCTTTTATTTCAGTAAATAAACCTACACTGAGACCAAGCAATGACCACTGTTTAACTGAATATAAGAATGATTTAATATGTTTTGGCAGAAAAACTGCCAAATGTCATTTATTGCAAAGCTAAACAATGAACTTTTAAATTTTATTTCAAAATTAGTAGTACATGTTCTTTTACTTTCAATGTGCTAGTAATACAAGTATTTATTACTCAACCATATTTTGACAGATCTTGTAGAGCCCTCTACAGAGTGAGCTCTATGAACTCTCACCCAAATTTTGGCAATAGCATGCAAGTTAGATTTTCCACAAATCTCACATACATTAAACAAAAAGCATATAAATTTTCTTCCTCTTAATTGTATAATTTCCCAAATTTTTTGCCCTGTCTCTTCTCTCGAGTAAGTTCTAGTGTATATATATTCTTCTCTAAATGGTTCTGTTTCTAGAAGCTAGTTTAAGCCCCCTTTAAAAAGTGTTAAGGGGGAAAGAAAAAGAAGGGAAAAAAAGACCAAAACAGTACAGTTTGAGAAGTGCTAAATTTAGCTAAAGAGAAAAATCTTCCAATGTGAATTTCAGTCTGTGAGAGGGATATTTTAGCAGGGGAACCTTTTAACTCGTGCTCTGATCAGAAGCATAACACACCATAAATACAATAAGCAAATCCCAAGAAATCCTGGGAAGCAAGGAAATTCTCAGACTGCCATGAAAAACCAACAAAAACCTCAATGTAAATTGCATGAAGTTTTATATATGGAAGTCATTCATGCCAACTGGCAGCCCTCTTGGATTAGCTGTGTAGTCTGCAAAGTTCCAACTGTTCTGACTCTTGGCCAAAGGCTTGGCCTGCTAAACTTCTGAAAGGAAACATACATACACACTTTGTGCATTTTAAATGCTCCAACAGCTCATATCCTTGATCAGAAAAAGTTTTAACATTACTGGTTGGAGCTGAAAAATCTTTCATCTGTATGAAGGAAAAGATTTAAATTCCTAGAGTCAGCTAAAAACACATCTTTAAAACTGGCAGTTGTGGATTTCAATGAAGAGGTCCTAAGCCAGTTTTCATTTTCATTTTATTTATTCCTGCAAACACAAAATTATTTGAATGTTCTGCTTCATTGCCTCATTTTTGATACATTTCTTTTACTACTGATAATTTAAGTAAAAAGCTATGCTCAGTGATCAGTGAACTATCACACTCAAAGCTCCTCTGCATTTGAAAGCTAATTTGGTTTAAGATGTAAGTATGACTTTACACTTCACACATGCAGTCTGCATGTAAAGGCAAGCCTTTTTAAAATAATAACAACAAGAAAGAAAGTCTCATACAAGTCTTTCAAGGTTTCTTTACTGCAGCACACAAAATGCAGATCAAATATAATTCAGTATGTAGAAGTAGGAAGTTCTGGTAGAATTACAGTCTCTTGCAATGATAACATTGCTCTTAGAAAAATCAATCTACAGAGCGAGACCATGAGAAAAATTAAAGGCAAGAAAATCAAAAGTGACTTATGCAGTGCCTTTATTTCCGAGTACTCTGAAAGAGGTAATAAAAATCCAAAGGTTTTATGGTTCAAAAAACACATCACAGTTTTCAAACCTCCACTCACAAGGGGGTTGCTACCACAAAGATAAAATACTCTCCTGTTTTGCTGCAATTGCATGGGACCTAACTGAAAAGAACAAGGGAAACACTGTAAGAAGCCAGCAGAGCACACTGCAGGAAGCCAGCAGAACAGTCCTGTGTTTCCTGAAAACTTTCCAGATGTAAATTTCAGTTGCCATTCACCTTGGAGTATACTGAGAATGACAGGAAGAACCACCTTCCAATATCAACTCCCAAGTTTTCTGAATGACTCCACTAACATTTTCCAGTCCATTTGAATGCTCCAGAAAAAAAAATAAATAAAAAAACATGCACTTGAAGACACAAGCAACAAGAACTCTGGCAGAATCTGTTTGTCTCTGAACAAGAGAGAGATCTAACCAACTGTTCCAATTCTCCTGTAAGTCCCATTTTGTTCCATCTAGTCAATGGAAATATCCATTTTATTTTTTCAAGGATCTTTCTAAACTGCATCAAGCTACATAATGTTTCTCAGATGACCCTTTGCAGTTCTTACTGGCTTTAGTATCAAATAGAAATATCTGAAGTAATATTTTTTTTACAGTTAGAAACAATTATTTTTGTTTGGAAACCATGTATAGGATTGAAATCCAAAAATGAAAGAGGATCACTTATACGATCTGCAAGATACCAGCTCATCTTTTCCTATGGTAAACACATACAGACTTCCTTCAGCATCTACCATGGGAAATCCCAAAAGGATTAGGGATTGGAAGTTTATAAATCACAAATACTATCATATGCTGTAACAGGGGTCACAATTTAGGGAAAAAGAGAATCAAGAGAAGAGCCATGATTGAGTTTTGTGATATTTGTGTAAGAGGAAGAAGGCGACACATCAAGAAAAATGAGCATATTTTACAACTTAAGACTTTTACAATGATGAAGTAGATGAATAAATGTCAGTGGGATTTTTTTCCAAACTCATTGAACTTTCATTTTTTGTCTCTTGATTCTCACACCACACCTGAGTTTTCCTTAAGCCTATCTCTGCAAATAAATCTAATCAAGGATTAGAAAGACAAACCACCCAGTGAATGCAACCACTGTTGAAACTTGAACCAGTTATAATATTAATGGTGTATGAATTAACTGAACCTGATAACAGAAGAGCATTGCTTGGTCTGGTGACAGTATTCAGTGATAGTATTACGGTCTGTGGACATCAGTAGGACAGGATTTGTAGGCAACATAACAACCTTTATCAGATAACTAACAGCACTGGGAAAAAGCCAGACAAGCTTTTATACAGGCAAAAGAGCTCATTTATACAAAAATTCTTCAGTTATTTTCACTTGACAGCAGCTGCCTAACACACATCACTTCTCTACCAACCTGGCATAATGAAACTTGTGAACGTGCACAGTATCACTCTAAAGTTGCCCTAAAAATAAAGAATTCAAACCTGTAAATATTTGTTTTAAACTAATATACAGTATTTTCTTCTAATTTAAAAATGTGCTCAGTTCTCTTTAAAAAAGCACAAAAATAATTGTGTCAAAGCTATAAAGCAGTATTACCAAATTTCAGCAGAGTAAATATTAAAGTTGATCTATGAATACCAAAAAAAAAAAGGAAATGGAACTTTTAATGGAAATGCTGACACAACTTTAACTATGACAATGTTAAGAGCGCTGCTCTAATAAATCTGTCAGTTTCTGTGATGCCTATGACAATCCCATTAATATGAATGATGTACACTTCACATAGCTTACTACATAGCAACTGCACAAGTTATATCATCTTCATTCCCAGTAACAAATCAGTAATCAATATTTGCAAAAGCAGACTAATCCTTTGCAAAATCAGTGGTTTAGTGATTGAAGAGTTTGCTCAATTTACACAGTTAATCCCTCTTCATCTGCTTGAGCCCTCTATTTATTCCAACCACTTACAGTGGTAGCTGCAGCAGATTAATACATCCCCCTGTGCTAAACATGCCTTGACAATTGACCCGGCATATTGCTGTCAGGATAATCTTTACAAACACTGAGCTTTTCTTACCAAGCCTGAAGGCAACATTTAGAACTCAGAAGTTTACAAACCCTCTCAGAAAGATCCCCTCACACATATTATCACTTCTCTATTTAATTATTTCTTTGAGACGGCATCTACTGTCATATTTTATGGCCTCAAAAACTACCCTTCTGACCTTTTTTTTTATTGCTAAGGTTAAAATAACTGCAATTATGAAGTCACACACAGAGTTTTTTTTTAATCAAGAAATTTCTATAGAAACAGAAAATCAGCAGGAAAATAATGTGTTGTAGCACATCGTTCTGTGAAAAAATGAGATGGCCATCTGTGTAAATACAAGTAAATTAGCATCTCTTATTCAATAAAAATGAGTTGCAGTTAAGATTATATGAAGAGAAAAACAGTCACCATGAAGCCCATAGTGAGAAAGTAAAAAAAAAAGTAAACTTTAATTTAAGAGAGACAAAATTAGTTACACCTACATATACCTCTGTAGCTCTGAAGTTTACATCAAAGACTTGCTAAGTCATTCAAGATTTTTGTCCATTTTGAGATTTCTACCCCTACGAGAGGCAAATATCAATCAAAGTATATTTTTCTAAACAACTAAGAAGAATTAATATGGACAGTAGTCCTTGTTACACACTAAATTCATACAAATCTTTCATATCTATGAAGCTATTCATGCTTAATTTGCCATTGTATACAACAGCAGAAGATAAAATATGCAAATAAATTGACAACTTAAAGGAGTAAATCTGAAAATATTTTATAAGGTACAAATGTAAGAATTTGTGTTTAAGGAAAAATAAAGTAGAAACCCTTAAAAAGCTAATTTGCACGATCAATCGTCATATTTCTTATGGTTCTTGGTAACTTATTTCAGAGAATCAAGATACTGTATCAGCTGTAGAAGGCATTACAACATACAGAACTTTATCTCAGTGTTAGAAAAGCACAACTGGTTAATTCTTAAAATTTTCCTAACAGCATTTCTTGATTTATAGAAAGACAGCATAAAAAAGTTGCTAGGCAGACCAAGGTGGGGGTTTGATTGCTTAAAGAAGAAAGTAAGCATTAAAAGAAAAATGAGAGAGAATGATGATCAGAAGAGAAACTGAAACATGCTGGTTCGGACCATACAATAATTACTAGCCTAGAGCCTAAATTATCCAGCTGGCTCTAGAAATGCAACCTGGATTCAGAAATGAACTTAAAAAAAACCAGGCAGAGCACAGAACACTAACTTAGTCATCAGGTACAGTCACAGCATACATCACAATCTTGATGTGCTTGATTATTATATATATATGTCCACATGAGGAAAAAAAAAAAAACTACAGTACAAACACTGAGGGGGCAATGATGAAATTCTGCACTGAAGGCCATTAAAGCAAAGGCCAACAGAACTTTCTCAAATAGATGAACCCAAAAATCATCATATTCTGTTGTTTCACTGTTGAAACTTGTCTTAAAATACAAAATACATGACTGAAGACATGGTACAATATGGAACAGCCTAAAGTTTATCACTTACTTCTTAAACACAGAAAGGTGAAGGTGTCATTGTTGAGCAATAACACTTCAACTACTGAATTTCACACCTGTGTCATTTGTGGCGTCCTCTTAAGGTCAAGTAGAAGAGGAGATTTAGGCAGAGTTATTTTCCTGCACAGTATACTGCAGTACATAAAACACTATCTATGGAAGTTTGACAAGAGTTTTAGCCAATTAGAAACTAAAACTTAAACCAGAAATAATTTTCTAGAATTAAAATTCTAGATCTTCCCTTGAGGCAAGTCATTAAAAAAGGATGAAATCTGAATCTTACTGGTTAAAAAGCACACTGGAATGTAATTCCATTAGAAAAAAAAGCATTGTGTAGGCAAATGAAGGATTATAAATTGCAGAGTCACTCAATTCATTAATTTTTCTTCTGTTTTTCACATGTTCATAAATCTAAGCTTACTGAGCTGGAAGCTGTGGCACAAAGTTGCTTTTTTTCAAAGATTTCTGTAATGCAGCATATGATCTGGCTTAGGAATTTTAAACCTCTGGCAACACTCTCACAAGGGACTCCAGCAAAGCAGTAATGGTACAACTCAAATGTAGCTTCAATATTTAATTGGATTATGGAAAGAGTGTCTAATCTTGTCTAATTTGTAATACCCCAAGGAATCAATGGAGAGAGCAATTGATGTGAACACGATGAGTACCCTAGGCATTGCCTATGCAATCAAACAAGAGGGCTTCACTTTACCCTACTGACAATTTTCCTAGCTGATTAGTTGAGAAAGCCCAACTCTACTGGGTCTTGACTGGCCACTGGATGGAGATTGAAACCACCACTCAGAGAGTTTTCCTGAAAGCCTGCAGCAACGTGGCTAAAACACAGAGTTTATTTAGCCACTCATTACAACTCCTTAAAGAGATGTTCCATGGTACTTCAAAATGCTCAGCCTTCTGAGATTTAACCAATATCCTTCTCTACTCATGCATTCTTCTGTGAAACATTCGGTTTTAGCAACTAGCACCAGAGGCTGCTATTTTGGTCTCTAAAGGATATGGCTGCCAAAAAGAACAAACAAGTAAACAAATGCCATCAAGAATTTCTGCAGCTAGAGCAAAATCCTAAAATCTATTAGACTTCTGTGAACTGTGTCCCACTGCCATTCAGTGATATTCAGTCAGGAAAAACAACTGGGGAGACAGAGTAAGAGCTGGTATTGAAAGACAAAGCAAGGCCAGACTCCTGATGTGCAGCACCCCAAGGTGCCAACAAATGGCACACTGCTTTTGCCTCCAAATCCATGGTGAAGAGCTGAATGAACAGCAGGATAGAGAAATGAGCTCCAAGTCTCTGCAGGGCTCAGCCAAGCAGCCGTGGCTCATACCTAAGGCCAGGCTGCAAAGATGGGAGAAGGAAACCAGGTGGAGAGATGAGGCTGCAGGTGGCAGAGCAATGACAAGACTGACAGGCCAGAATGCTGAAATCCTGAAGCAATTTCTGTAAAGGCAGCAAGGGTCATGAAATATTGCCTAAGGTGCCTGTTAACCCTTTAAGGCACACCAATCCTGTGGATCCCTCCAGTACCCTGGAGTAGCAGTGCAGCCCATAGCAGAATGAAGACTACGGGATTATAGGGTTGTAATTGGTTTAACAAGATCTTTTCAGCAGCTGACAGGCAATTAAGCCTTCAGTTTAGCTCTAAAATATTTATTCAGACTTTCCAACTGCATATAAAGACATGTCTCCGAGCACATCACAACTCCTGTTACAAATACTAATGACTCCTTTTTAAGACTTTCAAGTAGCTTTCACACAGGTGATGTAGAAGATCATGCATGATTATGTCAGGTTTTTCATATGAATAGAAATATTATCCAACAAATGTTTCAAGCAGCATGCATCTTCCCCAAGAACGCTGTAGCATGGTGTATTATTACCTGCATTTTGAAAACCAGCTTTATAAATTTTATATATTTTAGCTATCTAATGTGATCCAATTCTCTTTTTTCAGTATGTCATTTCATCAAAGATGAAGAAAGTATTTTGATTTTAGACATAAAAATGCATATATGATGACTAATCATATTTTGCTACACAGGTCCCCATCATGCAGAAATAGGAGTGAAAATACACACTTCAAGGAAAATTTTGTGTTGAAAATGATCAGTTGATTAGGTACAGGGCTAAAGAAAAAATATACAGAAGTTGTCAACACTTCTGTCATGTACAGAAAGGAAAATTAAGAGTCATTTGTTATTCTCAGTTGGAGAGGTCACTAGTGTTATCTTGCACATGATGATTTGATGCACTACATATGATTAATGCTTGTTTAAAGGACACTGCCAAGGTCTCTAGGTCAGACTATGACCTTCCATTTTTTTCAGATATCCATAAACAGAATATTAATAATTCAGTAAGTGCTTTCCTCCCTCTTTGAAATACTTTAATACTCTCTGCTACTACTAAAACAAGACCAATAGTAGAAGGTGATAAAATAGCAAGAAAGAAAATTCCAGCAAGGAAGCAGTTGCTTCAGAATCATACTTTTTTTGTATTATTTTAAATAACTGGTGCAGTTGTAACTATCACTTTCTAAGACTTTCCATTCTAATTGCACAGGTTTCCATAACCTCATGTATATGCATGGCTTGATGCTTTGGGATAAAATTTTATATACTTCCTCAAAGTCACTTTAATTCTTCAAAATTTTAAAGACAAAAGCTAAGTGAATGTACTTGCTTTTTTTTAAAAGCAAAGTTCTCAGAAGTCACTGAGACATTGCATTTATGTGTACAAATTGTATTCTTTAATTGTGTCCTTACCCATCCAGCTAGAGCTTTAGTTTTCTTAAAATCTAAGTTTAGGCATCAGAAAATACACAGTAAAAATGTTATTAAAAAAAAAAAAAAGGAAAGGAAGGAAGGAAGGAAGGAAGGACCAAACTTCTGTGACTGCCTCACTATTCACAAATCTTTAGGAAATGAACTGTTGTCTCATGCCTGGAAATCTCAAGTTTATATCAATATAATTTTCTGTGCACAGATATAGCAATAGCTAAGATGGAATGTCCAAGATTCCCTTCGAATTAGTAACAAGCATTATCACTTTTTTCCCTTTTAAAACACAAAACATTTTTAGTAGTAAAATTAGATTTGTTTTTCAAAAACTAAAGAGGACTGCAAAATTTCTTTCTAAAAGATTTTTTCCCCATATCTTTCCAGCAGCTTTAAGAGGAAGAGACTTATACATCATCATTACATGGCACTTGCTTCAGATTTAAAACTATAACTCTATGTTTATATTTTTCCCCTTAAGGCTGTACTTCCAAATGTTTAATAACAGACTGATTGCTATATTGTCCATGTATTATTCTGCTTTTCCACAGGGTAGCAGTGTGTTTCAGAACAAGGCCACCACTGTGGGAATATGAATGAGTACACAAAATCCCTGCAGAAAGCAGCTGTTCCCTCTTGTACATATGCAAATGGAAGAATGCTGAATAATGAGGGCAGCTTTATTTCACAAAGGCAGACAACAACAGAGCCAAAGTGGACTACAACAAAGTTTTTGTAGGAAGCAGTGAACTGAAGTCTACAAAAAAGGATGAATTCTTCTTAATATCCTCAGTCGTGAGAATCATGTTTCTTAGGGAAATACTGATTCATTGCTTGCCAAATTAGTCCTCAAAATTATTTTTAAAACCCTAAAGACAAAGACATCGATGCATCTTTTCTAAGACACTGAGTTTATTCAAAAAAATTATCACTTAATTAAGGCAGAAATCTGGACATTTTTTTCTCCCCAATACCATCAGTCTTACATATGACCTTGGACAAGTCATTGAATCTAACTCAGTTTTCTTGTCCATAAAATGGAGATAATACCTCTGCCCAGGGCTAGTGGGAAGCTAAATCCATCGTCCATAAACGTGATTTGAAATAGCAAGGTAAAAAGGCTTTATCAGTGTTACGTACTGCTGCATTTTTCATTGCTTTTAATAAGCCTAATGAAACCATGTAAATTTTGAATGACAACATTAAGCAGATTTTCAGGCCAGCTCTTGCTAGAAGTAAAAGGCATTACAGATTTCTTGAGATGACCCCGATTTGAGCTCTGACAACTAATGGCTGAGTCAGAGCATTGCTATGTGAAGTACTGTGAAGAGTCTTCCAGATGTCAGTTGTTCTAACAGGGGACCGTTTATTCCGTACTGGAGAGCGCCGTTGCACCAGTGACAGAGGGGGAAGAAGAAATGGGTCACATTTGCTCACTGGTTAAGCAACAAGCAACACTAAAATCTTTCAAAGTTGTTGGCATTCACTAGTGAAGCTTAGTACAAACCATGCTTCTTACACAAGCAAGTGAACGTCAACAAGAACTAATTTATCAAACCTTAAACACACAAGCCACATATTAAACTGCACAGTTCTCCATACTGATCAGCTACAATTCCTTACCATAAAAAGCTGCCACCATAACCCCAGCAAGATTTTGGTAAATACACATGCCCTGAATTCACAACCCATAAAGAAAGTCCTTTGACAATATGTCTTTTGCAAGACCATTGAGTGCCACACCTCAACCTAACCCAACTGATACATGATTAGGGCCAACACAGCTGGTCCTCTACAAATGAAATGTTATATACGTTTTTAAGAAAGAAATCTAGGCTGAAATTAGTCACCTAAATATTCACCTAGTGTCATCTAAAGAGAATATCCTTGTCATTGAAGGAGTCTGTGAACAATACAAGCCTAAAATTCAGAATCTTTTGCATTAATCTTTTAGCAGACTGTTCCACAAAAATACTTTGAAGAAATAAAAATAATTATATTTTTAGTGGCATTGAGTTTTCTATTTGTCCTTATCTTTACTAGCATTGACAGGTCTGCTACTTTGGGCAGTCTACTGACCAAATTGGGCTACAACTTTCACCATCATCAACCATCTTGCTGCTTTTGGTGCTAAGCTATGAGACTTTTGTGCAGATATAAGGCTAAACTAACAGATGTCCCAAGCTCCCAGTCTAATAGTTACTACATTACCTTAAATCAGCTCTACAGCACACATATAAAATTTCAATGCTGTGTCACACTTGTGGCACATGCCCTACAGTAAACTGAGTCTGCTTGAAGGCCTGTTTCCATGATCAAGTATCCCAACAGATCCTGGAACACCAGCTGCTGAAGCAGTAAAAACTACCACAAAAAAAAAAAAATGCAAGCTTTCTTTCCCGTAAGAATATCTTAAGAACAGCAGAAAATAACAATAGCATGTGAAAACAAGTGTACTCCCAGACATTTCTGCAGTGGGTTCTCCTAAGTACTATACCTATTTTTTCATGCCTTTCTGTGGCCAATTTTCTAAGTCAATTAATTCAGAGTTTTCACTTTACTTAGGAATGAAACACATGACAGTATTGTAACAAGATGTCACAGAGTCAGGTTTTCCCCTTCCTCTTGAGACACAAGAGAATTTCTGATCCCAGAGCAGCAGTGAGAACATCCACCAACCTGTGGGACTTCCCTTCGTTTGCCTGACTTCCAGCACCCATCTCTCCTCATTTCCTAATCCTCTTCTAACCTTCAAGATGGGAAAGAGCACTAAGCTGCAATAACAGGTTGTGAAGGCAGATAAAGGACACAGGAAATGGGCTTCTAACCCAAATCTAGGAGCTGGGCCTGGCAGTGCTATAAATCAATATACACTGACTACAGGAGGTATCACCAAGCCTAATAGGATTACAAGGGAGAACTAGAAAGATCTCTGATTGCCACAGGTGAAAGAAACCACATTAAACAAAAGTCTGAAATTCAGGAAACTAATTTGTGCCAATAATTTTTATGGTTTAAATTCAATTTCAAGGAAGAACTGTAGCTTCCAAACTTAAATTCAAATGGTTAGTGTGGAGCCTTTTAGCCATAGGACACTTCCTTTTTAACCACAGCTTCAAAGCCACGGAGTCTGGGATACTCTTGTTAGAGCCTGACTTGACTATCTGATTGACCACAATCACACTAGAATATCAATCATCACCACATCAAGAGTGACCTGCTCAGACTCATCTCTCTCACCAATAATGTCAACTTGAACTACACTTTTTAACAGATATTTCCCCTTAGGTGGTAAGAGAGTTGATGGACCGTCTTCAGGACATAGCCATAGAAAAGATTAATCTTTTTTCACTCAGTTCTAGTGAGACACTAGCAGTTTATTCCCATAATCACATGGATTTGCCAGAGATCTCTAAGAAAAATGCAGTAAACTTTTTGCACAGAAGCTGGACGAAAAATGTGCTTGCAGGAAACCATGTTTCCCACCCCACTTCTTTCTATTCCATGCATTCCCTTTATTGACATAAGTACCTATCTCTGGGAAGACTATTTCTTCTGCACTAAGTCTTACAGTCTTACTCATGTCCAGTAATGTCACTTTCCATGCTGCTTCCCATTCTTAAACTCTCATCAATTCCCCTTCTTTATCTCTTATCTCTTCTTTCTCCATATTTTTAATCCCAGCTTCCTGAGGTCCTGCTTTTTTGATTGCCCAACACATGAATGAAGGGCTGACCTCTGTGCATTACCCAGATCACGTTGTGCACTCTACTCACTGGCACCTCTCCACGTCAGGGAAGTTCTTCACCTTCATTCCTACACATGCCCCCTCTCCTGCCAGTCCTCATCACAGGGTGAGCGTGCCACCTCCACTGGGCACAGGTCCTGTTGCCAGCTAGACTCTCAGAAATAGAATCCCCGAGCCATCTGCCCAGGAGAGCTGAGGCAAAAGGGTTGCACAGGTGTCATGGACTGTGCTCTAAGACAGGTCAGCTGCTTCAGGGGGAGCCACATCCAGCCCATAAATCAGAAATCACCTTTCCCCTGGGTTATGACATTCCAAGGGATGAGGTAAACATGAAGAGATTTGTTGGCTTTACCCTCTCCTTTCAGTGCTATCTTTGATCAGCTTTGAACATCTCATTAGAAGTGCTACAGAAAGTATCCTATTACTTTTCTATTTTTAATATCCCTTTCTACATTGTGGCCTCAATCTTCTGAGTATTATACTATACCACATTTACAGTTTACTAGTATTAAAAATCTAGTAAATACTTCAGGCCCCAAAGCACATCAGCAATTAAAAAGAACCAGTTCTTCTACCCCAGCAGAAGCCAGCATGAGAGGTATTGCATGATGACTGAAAAAACTTAAATAAACAATCCGTAAATCAGGGCTGAGAGTCTTTCATTTCATATATCTGCTTATATTCCAAAGTCATGGATGGATTTACCTAAATTAAACATTGTCTGATACTGCTTCATGGACAGCACAACTACCTATGCAGAAGTAATAAACTACTGAGTGTGGTGTGGTAGCGTTACCATTTATCCTCCTGCAGCTCTGAATCAAGATGTGGATACATCTGCACTTGCATCCAACACCAGACAGACACAACTCCATCCTCAAGGGTCGTAACTCCAAGGCTGTGCCCTTACCATGCCTGTGGTCTTTGGCCCCACTTCTCAAATGGCCATTTAGCCCAGGGGTGCTGCTGCAATGACACCACTCCACTATTTATCATTCCAAGACTAACATTATAAGCACCCTTATAAATGTAGCTTAGGCACCATGCTGGATTGTACAGCCCTGCCTTCTTTATTTGCAGAGCACACACCACAACAGCACCCTATTTTTGTTTGCACCCTTTGAGCAATTGAGGAATGGCAGTGGTATATATGGCAGAGCTTATATCAACAGATTAGGAAAGCTCCACGTAGAGCAGACTCTCAGCATATATTCTCTTGACACAGTTATCCTCAAAACCCTTGGGACCAACCCTGATACGTATTTCATAACTAAGAGGCCTTCAGACAGCTATAACCAACTTCAACATTTATTTATTCTAATATCATCTGCTGTGTTCATGGCATATATTTTATCAGCATGCCTCTACGAAACAGCCCACCGCACAAAAGCAGGGCTGAGACACAGAGCAAAAGCCATTGCAATAAATGTAATTAGTACTGTAGCAATACCATATGTACTAAATGTACTTCACTATGAAAGCTTACACTGATCACTGCAACATAAAAATGTCCATTAAAATAACATTAATTGTATTTATTAGTACTGTGTTTCAGAAGATGTTAACTACAGTGTTGCCAATGCTCTGTTAACAAAGGACAGGATGTATCCAATTTTACAGAAATTCTTACTATTCAGCACTGTCCAAATCAAAGGAGGAAGTTTAAAAATAAAACTTCAGTCCATTTAAGACATATGCACTGATAGTAGCCAACATACTGTCCAAATGTAACAGATAAAAGTTTGCTGCATGAAAATCATTACAATCTTTTTGCTCTACATTCTCTCAAGACAAGCAATTTTTAATTGCAAAATAATTAAAAATTTTTAAAAACCCAACATTTTCTTTACTGAATATTTGGTGTTAAATTCAGATCAATATGGACTAAAGCACACACTTTCAGTTGGAAATACAGGGCAGACTGCCACAGCTGCAGTTCTCAAGTGCACACACCTAACTGAGCTGTTTATTCGCAAGATGACAGATAATGACACAACTATTTTCCTAGCAAATTGAGGGACACATTGCCAATATTTCCTAATGAAACCTTTGCTAAATTCATTTAAGTCTTGAAAAACCTGTTCTGTTTTAAAGCACATTTGGATTAAATATGAGGTCAATATATAATTTCCTATGGGTTTTGGAATCATAAATATAAAGCTTCATCCAGCAGTCTGTTTTACGTGGTCTGTATATGGTTCTTTCATTCCAGGAACCTGCAGAAGACTGCAGAACCTGAAAAACTTTGCTATTATTTTTAAAAGGTGAATAATCACACTAAACATGACAAGATGATTACAGTGCTAACCATGGAATCTGATTTATCTTTTAAAAGATCAGTTTAAATCATCAGAAGTTGCATTTGGTTTTATTGGAGATTCATCATATTGAAAGCTTTTTGAAGAAAACAACAAAAATAGTTTTGTTTTAATGTTAAGAAGGGTCAAACTAATAGACATAAATTATTTTAGTGCCTTAGTGCACCAAACACCTGTGTGCAGCTTTCAATGAAGTGGCTGAATTATTATATATAGTTTTAGTTTTGAAAAAGCAAAGCAATTTAACATAAAGATGTAGATGACTTGTCAGACATACTTAGCACAATGAAATCTGTGCTTGTGAAAACATAGAGATGTTAACATCAGCCAGAAGGTAGGCCCAAACTGCAGATTCCTAAAGATGGTCTCAGCAGTTCCCAGCAGCTTCCCAATATACTGACACTTTATGCAACTGCATCATACAGTTTTGGCAAACAACTCAATTTCTAGCTTGATGTGTTAATAGCATCAACTATGGTGTGATACTATGATTCTGTTCAAAGAGGACTTGGGATAATGTATATTTACTTGTGGAATGAACCAGCATACCTGACAATCAGAGGGAAAATTCAGATAAATTTAATTTAAACTTAAATAATTACAAATTTAAGTATTAATCTCCAATTCCATATTATCTCATTAGCAAGTGAAGAACTTCCATTAGCATGAGCAGATATTAAAACTGGGCAAGGACAGAACATTTTCTTTAAGTCAACATCATTCTCTGAATTAGGTGGGTTTTATGGGTGGGTTTTATGGGGTGTTTTTCCCCTTCTTCTCCAAAGGACACCACTGGAAAACAAGATACAGCTTTAGCATTGCAGCTTTACAGACTCAGCCATATGTTGAAATTGCTGTACTCTTGAATTGCTTTTCCTCTATTAGACATTTTTTGTGTTTATTTCCCAGACTTTATAATATTTGTGAGGATATTGTCTCTGGAACCTCTAATGATCCCCTTTTTTTAAGCAGTCACTGACTCCACAGCCTTAATTATATATACTGCAGCATACTAATCAAACATGGAATGGGAGTCTATCAGGGCAGCAGAATTTAACCACCAATTCGCTGTGAGCTACAAGGGTCCTGGTTTCAGTAACCTCAGTCAAACTCAGTCAGTACATACTTTTATTCTTTCAACAATCAGCTTATCTGACTAGAAGAAACAGAATGCATGGAAACTGCTGTTATTCATCAAGCAAGAGATGTTGAAGTAGGAACACATCATTGATGCTTTGCAGAAAAAAAATTCTCAAGC
>VZRX01009432.1:73370-101144 GCA_013398075.1 Notiomystis cincta | reverse complement strand
ACCTTCAAATGAGCCAGTAAGGGAAAACTCACAGTTTTAGTGTCTGTATCAGTAGTTTAATGCACTTCTGTAACTCCTGAGGAGTGGGAAGTGGTGCTGGAGTCCTAAACCCAAATGATTTTTTTGATATTGAAAAATCAGAGCAGGATACGCTATTTTTAAACAGTTAAACGCCAACATTTTCATATTAAACTAATATTATTAAAACTAAGACATTATACAAAACTACAAACACCTCTTGTACTTCAGAAGGCAACATCAGTCTAAACCCAACCAAAGAGTCTTTTTACCATTTACAATAACACTCAAAGCCATGGAAGTTGTATACACATTAGGATGACATCCCTTAATAAATGATGTGGTTCTGAGGACAGGGGAAAAAAAAGTTTACCTTATGTCCCCTTAATATCCATTTCAAATTGTCAAAAACTTCAGAAAGCTGGAACGTGTGAGACATAACGAAGAGATCTTACCATGTAAGCAGGAGCTAGAAAACATAGAACTAGTCCTGGCTCTTAACCAGACTCCTTTTGCAATCTTGGGCCAGTCACAGCTACTTTGCCTCCACTGTTCCTCCTCATAACAGAGAAACAGTATTCACATCTTTCTAGAAATGCTGGGAAATGTTGTTGGTTTCATTATGCTTGCCTTTAAAAAAAGTATTTACAAAGAAAAACATTTCATTTTCAGGCCTGCTGTGCCACTGATTTTTCCCCCATCACACCCACACACTTTTTCAAGGTAATGTAAGCAGTTGGAGGGAGGGAGGGAGGGAGAGAGAAGGAGTGGAGGGAAGGTTCCAGCATGTGTAAGACTGGGGTGTCACATACGTACTGATTCGTGCATTTCAGAAAACTACACATTTCTCCCATGACAGCTATAGCCTACTTCAAATTGACAGAAGAAAAGTGAGGAGAACACCATGAAAGAGTATCCTTATGGTAAACAGTAAGATGATTATGATTATACAAATCANGTTCCAGCATGTGTAAGACTGGGGTGTCACATACGTACTGATTCGTGCATTTCAGAAAACTACCCATTTCTCCCATGACAGCTATAGCCTACTTCAAATTGACAGAAGAAAAGTGAGAACACCATGAAAGAGTATCCTTATGGTAAACAGTAAGATGATTCTGATTATACAAATCAAATAGTTTAAAAAAAAAAACTTTTTTTATTTCAATAATGTTGCCTTCTTCTTTCTTCCTTTTTAAATATAAAATCATGTCGGGTGAAAATGCTGCTTTATAATACATATTGATAGCTCATTGAAAGTGGAGGGAGTTCCACCAACCCAAGTCAAAATTTCCTCAGTTTGGATATGCAGTTTTTCAACTCTTACTGTCACTCAAAAAGCAAAGGAGCAACTGTAAAAATTAAGTTATTTTAGTTTAAGGACTTAACTTCTGACACTCTAAATCTTTCCCCACATAAAGAACACATGCATCCTGAAGTGGTGAACAAGTAGCACATCAAAAGAATGCTGACTATTAAAGCCTTAATATAGTAATATGGAAATAATAATAAGGAAGTGGCACTGCACAAATAATACTGTTGTATTCCTAACCACCTGGGCATTTTTGTAGTTGGCAGTTATATTTCTAGTAAAGGAATAAAAGATTTCTGTGGACTTCAACAGCCATGAGAGATTTAATTCCATTTCCTGTTACACACCTACTGTACAGCCTAGGTCTTCCACCACTATATTTGCACATCTGTTTCCAAACTTTTTCTCCCATTTTTTTGGTCTTATCCTGATTAGGTTTTCTGGAGCGTGAAATTATTCTAATTCATACATACAGTAGAGGATTCTAAAACAGCCTTGATCCAATGAAGGTAAGGTGACATGCGCAAAAGACATTACCTCATTTACTGGCATGTAGCCAGTTTTCATGGCTTTTTTATTCAGCTTCAGTTTGTCCACAAACTGAACTCCCAAAAGCAGCCAATCAATCTATGGTTACCAACAAAACTGTATCAAAATAAAAATCTAGTCATTATAAAGGTTCATTTTTTAAATTGTTTCCCAGAAAAGTGTTTGCATCTGTAACATGCTAATGCACTCTCAGATTTCCTGACATAAACTTGAAATCCCCTAAAAATAACATACTTTGACAACAAATTCTCAAAATCACCTGACAAAATGGTGCCAGAGATCACCACACAGAGTCAGTGAGACAAGTACTAAAGGACGAGACTGTAGAATCAACTTTTCATGAATTATCTATACCATTATGTGTCTTACAGCACTACCAAAGCCCATTTCTGTGCAAAATCAGATGTATACAGAAAAAATGAAATTATTAATTGCTGTTCTGTTTGTTCTAGTTTCATTAGCATTATTTTATTCAACAGTACATGTGTTAGCCTATAAAACATACTGACAAGAGAATTTACCTCTGGATATGTAAGGGAAATACAACACGCAAGGATAACTTGCTTGAAAATATTTACAAATCACTGGTGTATTACTTAGAACAGTCTTACAGATGAAGAAACTAACATGAAAAAGCCATCAGAGTTAGACAATTGACTCCCAGTTGCAAAGAATTCATTAATAATTCCACAAGGATCATCAGTGTAATTATCAAACCAAAAGGACGAATTATGGCCACATCTACACAGCAGTAGGAACCAGAATAGATAGTTAAGTTGTAACCACACTTTTCCTCACTATAATGTTCCTTAAAATAGCACTGTTCTATTTCGATTGTTAAAAAGCAAGAGGAACCCAAACAACAACCTAAACCACTCCAGTTCCAAATAAAACAATTTTTTCTCAGTTTTAAGGTGATTTTCATCCATTTAGCTTCTCCAGTTTCATACACATGAAATCCTCACATGATTTTCAGTTTTTTAAACATTTTGACTCAACAGATCTACTTTTTTGTATAATATTTTCACATTCTTAGTTTCTACTTGTAAATTTTATTCATTACAGGCTATTTTTAATTTAAGAACTGAATCATCTCTAATTGCAAATAGGGTGAAAAAATTTCCTACCTGACATTCCTAATCACAGAGCTTGGGAAAGGAGAAGTCAGTTGTAAAAAAGACTGACCTAGAAACTTAATAAAGGCTCAGACATTCAAGGCCGTTTCCAAAACACAGGAAGCAGCTATTTGGTATCAACACTATGTTATGAATCGCTGCACCTCATTATCAATCCTTGAAAAGGAAAATAATCCTCCCTCAAAATGTCTGTTTCTGAAGGACAAAGGCAATTAACAAGGGTAGGTGAAAAAAAAAATGACAGTGTATTACAGTGACAAGGGAATTTAAAGATGCCATATGCATTAGGTTTTATTTCCTAAATTAAGGCTTAAAGGCAACAAGAACTGTAGATTCCTCAGACCTGTTCAAAGTTGAATTTATCCCAGGTCGAAAACATCCTGGAAGCATAAGAGAGCTGGATTCATTTCTGTTCTCAACATACATATTTGTAAAGGTAGAAACCCTTTTAAACTCTATCTTTAAAAAGGCAATAAAACGTTGCTAATATAAATGTGGTGGTGTCTTAGTCATGGCCTTAGTCTACCCAAAAATAGACAGAACCATGCTGCCTTCAGCCTTCACACTATTCAGTGTTCTGCACATCTTAAAACATTCCTTATTTCTACCCCTCTTGAGTTATAAAAACAAAAATGAGCCACAATAATTAAATAAAATATTCTTTATATGTATTATGGCTATGTTCATACACAAGTCAGTCACCCAATATCTCAATGACTGTTAATGAAACTGAAAGCCTAATTAGCAAGATGAGGGGAATAACCCCAGCGTTCTGGCCCACCTCCAGTATGAATAATTGCTTCTACCTATGCAAAATCCCCCCTGTCATTTCAATTAGGTAAAATATTCCTCACATCCTGCTCTTAAATTGCTGGGTATTGTTTACAGTGCCATTGTAAGAGCTGCTGCATTCTGCCCTGGGTACAGTTGCATTTTGATAGTAATAATGTGGCAACTCCTACTTTTAGTTACTTCCTTCAAAAACCCTCGTTTTGCAAAAGGCTGTCTGCTATCAGAAAAAGAGCCAACCAACTAAAAAAACACCCCAACACTAATTTCATTCACATACATTAATGACAGAAGTATAAAATCTGTGTGGAACACAGGCAACACGTTAACAGGTATTGAGGTATAAAAATAAGTCAGCCAGTCTAAGCATCTCTGGCAATTCAGCAGCACAACAAGCAGCCATCTTTATCACACTATCACAACTTTGAATGGCTCAGAAATTAAGCCAAAGATAACACCTCTCACAAATGACTGTGAAATCCTACCAGTACATTAAAACACCCTCCTAAAAACTCATATATATACGCACATCAAATTTAACAAGGAAGAAAATTAAGTCAGTCATCAACCAGCCCTACCAGGGCCTCCAAAACCACGGTTGTACCTATTCCTAGACTTTGCTTCCTGCTCAGCAGTGTGCACATCCTGAAGACCTGTTCCCCAAAACAGCAACCAATTCACCCCAAAGCTTTCAGTTTGCCTCATTCCATAATCTCAAAAATTCTCTTAAAAGCTTAAAATTTGGATTACAATTCATTTTAAAATGTTCATCTGGCTAAAAAAAATCCTAATTGAAAAAGAATTTAGCAGTTTTGTAGGTTTAATTAACATTGATTTAAAGAGGGACATTTGGGGCTTAATATTGCTTCACCATTATCAGAGTGTTTTCTTGCTTTCCCCTTTGGGTCTGAACTACCACTGAAATGGTTATTAATATTAAACTCCAGAATGCTTACATTAGCCCATAGTCTTTTTATTGTTCACTCCTCCTTTAAATCGCCCTGGCTCTTAAAAGATACAGTTTTAATTGACTATAAAATCCACTTAGAAAGGTACTCACTGGTTTGAGTCATGAAAGTTACAAGATGTGTTTTATTTAGGAAAATATGCAAGCAGATATCTGCAGAAATTCACATTAACACCAACTGTACTTACTATTTCATGAAACATTTCAGTAACCACATCAGCGATTTATTGTTATTTATTGTTATGGCAGTACGGAAACTTCCACAATAAAATAAAGGCCAGGAGTGAAAAGAGCTGTAAAACCATAAAAAAAAAAGTTTGCTTTTTTCTTTTCCTGGCCTCCTAAGACTGTAAATCTTAGGCTTTCTTTTTCCTAAATTGTCTTCTTTCAAGGATTACCAGTGTTATAAATACCTTTGCCTTCTACTGACTAGACACATTTTCTCCTGTAGACTCACTTCCTGTGGGAAATGTTACCTCCAAAATTACACACGCACTATTAGAATTGCGATCGCTGCTGCAATTCTGCTCATGTATTAAAAAAATCACTAAGAATAGAGCAGTTTTCACTTTATCATTATCTTCTGTAAAAAGAATATCACTCTTGAATGGGAAATAGCAATATACATATAAAAATTATTTCAAAATACGGTAGAAAATAATTTCCATTAAGTACACCTGCTGGGGAAAAAGCAGCACACACCAATGATTAAGTGTAAGTGTGCATCTGTCCTTTAAATATGCATAGCAGTAATAGCTTAAATGCAGTTCAAATCATGGCCAGTCCTGCTGCATATACAACTCTACATCAGGCAGTGCTAAATTAAAAAGCACCTCTGATAAGTTTATAAAAGACAAAGAAAAAATTGGTTGTAAACTCCTCTGCATTGCAAAGATCTCTTTTGTCTGTCAATCAACAGAAAAGTATTATTCCACCATCACAAAAGGCAAACCTTTGGAGGCAGTATAGGTCTGTGTGTTGTGCAAATGTGCAGTTGCTAAGAAGCAAATATGCTTCTCCTCTAATCAAATAGCCCAGCTCAGCAATGCTGCTGGCTTGGGGCAAGAAGCAAATTCCACCAGCCACAAACTTAGAAACAGTCTTGAATTATTTGTTGCTGACCGCTGGCTGAACCCTGTCCTGATGAGCACCATCACCATTAGCCACTTCTCAGTGTATTCCATCAACCAATGGCAATAGCAGCATGCTACAGCTCAGGCTGCAAGGAATTGATCAAACAGGGTAATGAGACTATTTCTTCATGGAGGTTATTTTAAATGAATATAAATATTTTCTTTCTACATAATTTGCCACAAAAGGTCACTGAACTCCCTGCGATTCTAAAGAAAAATGCTGTGGTATCCCCTTTATATATTTGAGTTAGGATATAGCCAGCAAACAATTCTGGGCATTTTTGATGATCGTGTAAATCTTAATGAGGTGGCATCCCAGACAATTGATTAGCAGCAACGTTCTATCTTCACATTTAGTTACGAACAAAAAGAAGATTTGATGCTATTTTAGAAAATCATGATATACCCATGCCCTTAAAATCTTTCATGAGAGAATATATTCTGTGAGACTAAAGACTTGCACTTTTGCTGTTAACAATAGATCATGCATATTTAGCTATGCTTGCCTTATTTTGATATTATAGCCCTTTCTATAGATTCTTTCAACTGAACTCATATGTTAAAAATACCCACTTTGTGTCTGAGTCAAGTTCCTGATGAGACCTGCATTCAGACACCCTGTCTGTCATAGTTGTTTTCTTTAAAAAACTACTATAAAGAGATACCAAGAGATCCTTGAAATTTAATTCAAAGCAACCGCTACAAAAATCCCATCAAGGCCCTCCTTGTCCCAGACAAGATTTTTAATCCTATCATTTCCAGTACTGGACAATTTCTCCAATGCTGGGAAAACATGTAAATATTGATTTAAATACCAGTCTAATAGCATTTTATTAACAAAGGCATCACACTAGGATAGTATTAAGACTATGATAAAGAAATACTGCTTATTATTTTCTACTTCTGGGATAATAATATAAAAACATGCAAATAGGCCAACTAAACAATTGCTCATGTTTGAGAATTTCCGAGGCTACCTTGAATAACTTTAAGTAAATACTTTCAAAGCAAAAGAAAATTTATATTTACATCCAGGGATGAGTATAATTCATTCATCTGAGACATGGCACTTGAAAATGCAGGTTGAAATATAAATTAAAAAATATAGAGAGAGGATTTAAATTAGTTCACCTTGTCCTAATTAATAGGAGTTTACTTACATTGTAATAGAACAGACATTGGATATTTTTTTAATTCACATACAATATACAAAGCTGCTTTTTTTTTAAACAACACAGAATAAAAATGTATTATTTGAAATTCTGTTCCTCTTATGTGGTTGGGATCCTCAGCTCCTCAGGCTTTTTTCTCCTCTAACTGAATGTCTCTGACCAGTAGAGGAAATAAAAATTTAAAAAAAAAACCTAGTAAGAATATTAATAATAATTACAAAAATAGTTTAGATCAACAGGATTTTCCTCCCACTTCCCATCCGTATTAAAAGACTATTTCCAGAACATTCCTTTCTAACTCTTCATCAATACCTTCATTATATGTTGTAAGGCAGCGAAGTGCATCTAAGGCTTGAATAGAATAAAGCAACTCAGATGTGTTTGTTCTCTTGAGCCACCATTTTTACATTTTTAAATCTTTTTTATTTTAAGAAAACTTGACAGCAAAAATAAAACTGTAGTCCTGCGAGAAAAAAAAGAGAGCTTTGTTGGTTAATTATTCCAAAACATAAAGCTTGTTACATCTGTAACACAGACCCTAAAAATTCTTACTGTTCATTCATAATATCTTTTAAAAGTCAGTTTCCAAAAATAAAAAGGAAATAATTCTACATTAACACTGTTTAAAAATCTGTGCAAGGACATGAATCTAGGACTATTCAAAACATACAAAACCCTGAGAAACTATTTTCAACATAGATGAAAGAAGCCAATTTATACATAATTTGTGATTTTTTCCTCAAAGCAATGTTACTACATTAAGTCCTAAATTCCATTAAAAAAAAAAAAAGTGGTTGCTTACAATACCAATAAAAAACAACATTCATTTGGGGGGAGGAAAAAATCAGCGCCCACTCGCAAAAGACGTCTCATCAACAGACCAACATTTGACAAAAATCAGTGGAAACAGCAAAGAAGCCAATACAACTTCCAGTGCCAAGGAGCCAGATGGCACTGCTGGAAAAATTATATCTACAGACTGGCAGCTTGATCCCATGATTATTGCCCAAGGGAGAAGGAAGAGGAAAACAAGAGGTATTTCAGTGTGATGGAGTAAATCAATTATCACCAGCTCACTACGGCATTTTCACATTATTTTTATACCACATTCTAAATATCGCTCAAGTGAACGAGAGCACTGGAAGATTACAGCAATCTGAGGCAGAAAAAAAGGTGTGCCATACATTAAAAAAGCAATATATACTTATTTGTACCTCTGTGAACTGCATCACACAGTCCATATTTCCAAATGAAATTTGCAGATATATTGTCGTTAACAAGTAAAAACAAAGTTTTTGTTTTGGAGTTTTACTTTTGACTTGAAATTCCAAACGTTATCTACAAAGATTACAGACAAAAACATCTCTGCATTTTTCAATATGACCACATTCTTTTGTGTATTTTCAGCTCCTAACATGCAGTTATTTTACACATACAATTACCAAGTAACCATTTTGCTAAAATATTTCAAAAATCTTTGATCAAACAAGTTTGTGGTAGTCTCACCAATTATTTTTCTGATAAAATACCTTATTAAAGATAACTTCTGAAGAAGCTGTTACAGAAAAATCAGTCTGCTCCTACTAGAAGGAAAGCAGTTCTAGAAAACTAAAAGACAAGTTTTTCCCCCACTACCTTCATATGCATAATATTCAAATTACTAAACAAAACAGACAGAATGATAAGAATGTGTTAGACTGTCCCTGTGAAAACAGGCAAGGCTAATATTTTTTTTAGTTGGAAGTCAATGACAATACTTGCATTAACTTCATTTTCAAGAAACTATAATAATAAGGCCCATTTCCTGTACCTATCCTTGCAAAAGAACACATCCCATTACCTATCAAAAAGATTTGGACTACCTTCACTTCACTTGTCTCCAACCCACTTTCATCTTAGTGCACAGCCATGTACAAGTCTAAACATCCTTCTGCTCCCATTCATATTATTTCAACATTAATCCTTTTCCCTTACCTCTTCAATGTAAAGCAGTGATGCACAAGTGCAGATATGTGAAGCACATAATAAACTAACTGCACCTTTGAATATATATTGTGAATATTTATATATCACCCATGTCCAAGCTGCGAATGCCCCATCCCTGGAGTGTTCAAGGCCAGGTTGAATGGGGCTTTAAGAACCTGGTCTAATAGAAGATGTTCCTGCCCATGGCAGGGGAGTTAGAACTAGAGGATCTTTAGGGTCCCTTTCATCCCAAACCATTCTATGATTCTATGAGGCAGAGAAATACAAAATTTGACTGTTGAATAACAAGCAAAAAGTTGGTTTATATGAAGAATAGGATATCTCTGAAAAGGTATTATCAGGCTCTGATGTACCTTGCACTAAGGAACACGTGTCCAGGTAGGCAGAGTAAATATACAGAAGGACAGGAAAATCTCATTTACAGCACAAGAGGTCTTCCTCCATTATGTAGTGTAGGTTCATTCATAATTCCTTTCCCAAAAGGGGCAGAAAACTATTTCTGACTACCAGCAGTAGAGAAGACCTGATATCCCAAGATACTCATGGGATACTACCCATCATTATAGTGATAGTTAGTGATGAATAGGCTGTGCCTAATATTAGTTAAGAAACTGTAGTAGTCACTTTAGTTCAGAGAAAATATGGCATTCAGCAGTTTTAGTCTGCTACTCTACTCTTAAATTCTACTGTTCTAAGTAAGCCAAGTAAAACTCTATAAAAAATTACTGAGGAAAGTACCGAACTAATACTGCCTAGTGACAGATGTCCAAAGTATGGCTCCTGCTGAAAATATTTAAGCAGCAAACAATTATATACAGCATCTTCTTTAGAAGGCCAGTAATGAAGTTGTCCATTCAGTGGATACCATAAAGATTTAATCTCCTATGTGGGAGATTTTTTGCAAAACAATTCAATAAACCTTTTGATGACACAGTTTTTATTTTTCCACTCAAATTTAATCTCAAAATTCACAAATATTAATCCACTGCAACCTTGCTTTTATTTAAAAGGAAACAAACCTAAATCCACTAAAACAAATGCCAGGACTGCATGATGCCTGATCAAAAACAACCCTGCTTGAGATCTCTTGCTTGAGGTCTGCAGATTTCACTTTGTACCTCAACAGAAAGTACTAATCAATTAATACACAAAAACAGGATCATGGGGAAAATCTCTTTTTGTTCATTAGGATTAATACACTCTTCATGAATGCAATAAATTAAATATGGGCACAAATTCTTTATCACCAATTCAGAGGAAGAAATGCCTATGCCAAACTTAGCTTGCAAGGCTATACTTTTTTTTTCCAGTAGGTTCCTATATGCAGGGACCTCTAAAACCTCATCCTTGAGACAAAATATGAATTACCACACAGAGCATTGTTTTAAATCGCTCTGATCTAATTCAAAACAAAGAAAACACTATGTTTCTGTAGACCTTTTTCTCCCCAAGATGTTTGTGACTACTACATGGCATATGTTGAAGGCAGAGCCATTTTTCTGTTGTACAAGGTAGATTTCAGGAAGCAGAAGATGCCTCTTGCCTTGAATGCCAAGCAGCATCAATCTGTCAGGCTTGCTCTCCTCTGGTACCAGAGGGGTACCCACCTCGAGGTGCCACTGGAGTAGTGTAAAGCCATGCTATCATCTATGACTGATGCATCTTCCTGGTTCTAGGAGGAAAGGAGTAAGAAGCAGAATGGAAGCTGCCTTGCCACTACTGCTTGGCAGGAAGAAAGGGGAATTACAGGGAAATCAGAAGGAAGAAAATTCACTCTGTCAAGATAAAGCACCAGTAAGGTCCTAAAAATCATAATTAACTTTCTCCAAAACCGACTTGAAAAGCTTATCACATATCCAAGAGGCAAAATGAAAACATCTCCTCTTCCTTTTTATGTCAGCTATTTGTGATGTGTAAGAACTGAGCTAGAAGAACATTAGGCCAACAAGCAATATAATGTAAATAGAAAAACCTATTCACTTGAACTTTCTGGGCTTTTTTTTTACCTTAATATTGTTACATATCTTGAATAAAATTATGATCTAATATGAATGGGCTAAGCAGGTCATTATTTAGTTTTTATTGTTGATATTGTCCTATGTAGTGGTGGAGTATACATGGCTGTTTTGTTATTGCTCAGTCACTGAAGCAACATAGATGAAATAAAATGAGCAACAAACCATGTCATCTCTCCCATGGGAGAAAGGTAAATGTTAAAAGAACACAGGGGTTTATTGTTTGATGGGAAGTTTTTCATCATGATAATTAGAAGTTCAAACATTTTAGTATCAACAATTTGTACACACTGTTAACCTACACGATGCCATTTTTAACTTTATTGTTGACTTTATTAGGGCCAAAATTTCACTTAAAACTTCTGCTTTCTATCAGAAATTATTCCCTTATGTTCTGTACCAATGGTTTAAATCAAATTTAATTAGCTTAGCTTTGCATATTTCACATGCACTTTTTTTTAGAACTTCCTGCTTCTCCATCTAAGTCATTGCTGCTATATGTACTGGTATGGATCCTACAAAGAAAAGAGCAAGCAACCAAGCAGTTCAAAAGGTTTCAAAAGTTGCTACATGTGGAAAGTTATAAAGATCCTATCCAGTCTTCAAAAATATTCATTACAGAAGGAAAAAAAATAGGAAATAAAAGGTTGCCATGTCTTTTATGGACAAAAGAGAGTCACATGTCAACAGATTGACAGAGTTTAGGGTATGTATTCTCTCCTAGCAAGCAGAGTGCAGCACTGGGACAGGCTGTCCAGGGGACAGTGCAATTGGCACCAGTAGAGATTTTTAGGAAAAATGAGACAGGTGCCCACCAAGAAACATCTCAGGCAGACTAAGGGTGACACACTGATTTCACTCTTAAGATCTCTCCTATTCCACAAGTAGTTGATCTTCTTTACAGCTTTTGACCTTTTCAATAAAGTTAGCACCCTCTTCTCATGTGTTAAACAACCAGATTTGCATCTAGGAATTTATGCTCATATGGTTGGTCCCACATGCAACTATATCCTTAAAAAACAGAACTTTAAAAAAATGCTTCATATTTTAAGTTCCTCTTCAGTATGTTTTACTTTTCACTCTGTTCCATCAATTTGTAAAAGGTTGTATTCTGGGTGACATCTAAACTATAAGTGACCATAAAAGATTCAGCCTAAATTTGTAGTGATGCATCCTTCAGTGTACCACATCAGGAATTTTAGACTTCAATCTTCCTGCTTAAGAGTGCGTTGCTAATTACATTTTTTTAGAATTTTGAAAGCAACATTTCTGATCATCATATCATGTTCTCAGCCAGAAATACAGAGCCATAATCCCTTTCACAATTCTGACAAGAACCAGCATCCCCTCAAAATAAAGTTAGCATGCCAAAGTCCAGTCTACCCATTTTCCATATGATGGGCTACTGCCCTCCTGCCAGTACCTAGTAAGAGCACAAAGTAGAAGCCACCTTTTCTCACTGCAGATCAGGTGTCCAACTAAACCTAGATCTTACTTCCCCTCAATATGACTTTTTTTACTCAATCTTGAATATTAAAAGAGGTATAAGGAATAATAAAATACCTGTTTTCCTGCCTTCAATTAAATCTACCTACGAGAAAAACAAGATAAATAAAGAAGTTTCTCACTCCTTTGAATGGCTGTCATGCACTTACATTTATATCTTTCTCCAATACTGAAAGCAAATAACTAATCTCCTGCAATAACTCAGGTAAACTTCCAATGCTGTCATCCCCAAGACAACAAAACTTCCTCTCCAAATACATGATTATGTCACTAAAAAATGGTATACCAGCACAAGACTGGAGGGATAAGAAGGGCAAAAGGAGAAAGGATAGAAATTCCTAGGTGTGTTTTCCATTCTCCAACTTTTGATACCTTAGTAACTAGCAGTGCTTAACTAGCTTTGTGAGGAACAGTTTTTGCTTTAATATAGTGCCTCAAAAATAAACTCAGTAGGAATGTAGTTGAAGAAAGCGGGAAAACACTTGTGTGTATGCACAAAGATAAAACTTTACACTGAACTCTACCCACCTTTTTCAGTGACAGAATTCAAACAACTATGTCTAACAAATAGGAGGGGGAAAAAAAGCTTAATCAGTATTTGTATTTGAGACTTAACAAGTAAAAAGAAACAGCATGCAAAATTCAGTCACACAATTTTTCATTCTCACTTGATCAATCAAACTGCAAAATGTGATGCTCACACTAAGCAAATACTATAGATCATGTAAAATAGTTGACTCCAGCCTGCAAAGACTTGTATAGAACTTTTCCAAAGTATCCACATGAAAACAAAGTGCTGAAGCCTGTTGCTTCATCCAAAAATTATAGCAAGAAAATCATGTTGCTGAAGCAATAAATTTTGCTCATTTTCAAGACTGCACTTTGATGATAAACAGTTAAAGCACAACCCTTTCATTTATTCTGTTTCCTCAAAGTTCTCCAAGTGCCCAGTTTTGCTTGCTCCAGTGCTACCTTCCTCCACTTCAACTATGGGGAAATTAAATAAGAGATTCTCAGACTTTAAAAATTTTCTACTAAAAAGCATGTTTTACTCATAAGCTATAGCTAAATATGATCATCTGAAGAGCATAGAAGTCACATTTTTAGTACTTCTTTCATCCTTTCATTCTCAAGGTAACATTTCTAGACCTTCTGTAGAAATGGTGATGATCTAAATTATTTCATCACACCATTCACTGTGATCTTTTAGATCCAGTAATTATCCAATTACATACCCCCTGCAGAGCCAGACAGATGTTTCTTCTTCAGAGGTCCACTTACAAAATCAGAAAGTTTGGTCCTTTAATACTAGCGACATTTCTCACTATAGAATCAAGTTACTATACCATAAACCAAATTTTTTAAAAAAAATCCCTATATATCGAAAAAGAAGATTTCAGTGTTATTAAACAGTAAAGTTTAAGCCTGCCATTGAAACTATATTTAATACCTAGGAAACTTGAAAATTAAATTTTAAATAGTAACTTTTTTCCCATTTACTTCTCAACCAAAAGTAAGTTTGTTTCCAAATTGAAAGAAAATCTTGGTATTTCAATTTTAAAGTATTTTGGTATGCTTTGGTTTTTAACTAATCAAGACATATGTATTTCCCACTATATACATTCTTCAATACACAGATGGAAGGGGAGTAAGGAATTACAAGACATAACATTGTTATACAATGTACTATACAAAAACCTGTCATTTAAGTTGCAAGAAACCTAGTCATCAATAAGTGAAAAAATACCTCGCTCAAAAATCAATTATGTTGAGTCTTTTGTATAGAGAAGTAGTACACCTTTCAGGCAACTGGTATTAATGAGCAGACATGGCTATAGAATCTCCATCTGTTTTTCTGACAAAGCTGTGACTACTCCAGTCTCTCATTGAAATTCCATTAATCTGGTGCACCAAGGACCAATGCGAAAATCAAAACTCCATCTAACCCTTTATCAGCTCACAATAACCTACAAGTGAACTCTGCCTGTTAGCATACAGCAAGTTATGATTTTGCTATCAATCAGGCTGTTAGCCAATAAAAAAAAAAAAAATCAAGTTAAGACCAGAGTGCCTGGCTGTGCTGTTTTGTTTGGTCTGTCTTGTTTTTCAGTTTGTTATTTTATTTGGGGGTTTTGTTGTGTTTTATCCCTCTTCCAATTTGTGTAGGGTGTCTGGACATGTAAGCCCATGCATCATTCTCTTTCGTTGTGATTTAATTGCTGCCAGCAATCAAGTCAAAGCATCACTGAAGTGTGCTTGAATTTCATTAGATGATATAACTTATGCTACTTTCCTACAGTACCTAATAAACCATAAAGAAACCAAAACACATATGGCTTGAGGGAATAACTGGAAAATTAGGTGGCCATTTGGGAACTGAGTGAACTTTTGAACCAGAGGAACAGAGAAAAAGAAATATTAAAAGGAAAGACAGACTTAGAATGCACACAGAGACGTGGGGGTTTGACCTTTTCAGTACCTAGAAAATTACATTAGCATTATGAAAAATACATATCATGTTTAGAGTTTATAATCCATCAAAGTTTAGATACTTTGTTAGTGCCTACCATAAGGTAAAAGTCAAAAGGACAACATAACAATCAGATTTGACAAAAGGCCTTTAGGTGACCTGTGCTAATTTAGTTATCCCATACTTATTGTTAAATGGATTATCTCTCTTGTAATTAATACACCATTAGACAAAGGTCACACAAAAACTCCAGGATTTTACAATGACTGTAACGTACACATAATACACTAATTCTTTATCTGTTTCCAAGCGTGTGTCTTCACAAATTATGTTTTGACAGTAATGCCGCAAAGTCAAATCGCGACACTTTCGCAAGTCACACAAACCTCGCAGCCTAACTCAAGCATATAAAGAGAAATGCCTTGGGGGGGGGTTAGCAGAAAATATATGTAGAAGGTTTTACATAAAAATAGGAATGGACTCAAACATAAATAAAAGCCACCTCAATTTGGTTACCTACGGATAGGGCCCTCTGTTAACGCTGAGAGCCTTGATCCTACACAAATCAGGTTTTAGATTAGTACAGAGCCCTGCTGAACTGAACTAGTAATTATATAAGATCAAACATCTACCTTACAGACCCAGTTTCTTGAGTAGGATTTAAATATTGAATATTAACAGACTGCTAAAAAACTAAAATACAGTATTAAGCTTCAACAAACCCATTTATGCCTATTAGAACTGAAACAAATGGCACCTCTGGGGATCAATCCACCCCTTATAAGATTTTCCCAACATACATTTTCATATACAGGCTAGGTGGCTAGACTGGAATGATGGATTATATATGTTAAAATCAAAATGGTCTTAGAATGACACATTAGACATTCAAAGAGAAAAAGAGGAGCACTATTTACTCCAATAAATTAAGTATTCACAGATCAGAATTTACCACCTTCTCTCAAATTTTCAATGTGCTGCACTACCACTAGGCAATTAAAGAGGATTTATCATAAAATACAGGAAGACCAGCAAGGTAAAAATCACCTCAAATATAAAAGAATCACACCTTCTTTATTTCTACCTAAACTGGTATGAATTAGTCAAGACATTGTCGAGCAGCTATTACATCCACTCTTATAACTTCCAAAACAGGCTAAAAATTAATCACCCATCTGTACAAACTCATATAGTATTTCACATACTCTTGCATCAGCATCTCCAGCCATTCATTATTTAGGTTATGAACATTATCACTTTTCTCTTGATTAACTGTTTTGAAACAATTCTATAATCATATCTCCTATTAAATAGTCATGTAATTTTGTCACATACCCTTTATGCAATCAGTACCAAGTTATTAAGTTATAATTAGAAATAACGATAAGATTATGTTTGTAAGCAAAAATAAATACATAGAAAGTTGCATTCATCTGTAGTTTTGAAAATTAGCTTGGGTTTTCTAAAAGCCATATTCAATTTGACTGATAATTACATTTCAACCAGAGAGCAAAAAGGCCTGGTTTTACTGTTTTTAGTAGAAGGTCACACTGCTAACATGCAATAAGCTCAATATAAAAAATAAAAAAAAAAGTGTGATTATTATTGTTATACATTTTACAGAGTTCTGGACATAAAAGAAAAAGCATTATTCTGAATCAGTGGTTAGAAGGTTTATCACTTATGCATGTACTTGACTTATCCCTGTTCTGCAATAGACATAATTTTATACCTCATAAAAGCAATTTATGTTTCCAAAGGGAATAATCTGGATAATATAAAATGTGGAGTGCTACATTGCAGGAAGCATATTTTCATTCAGCAATTGTATTTCGAGATGGAGCTGCACAGTTTGATCATCATATCATGTCAGAAAACATCATTCACTAGTAAGTCTATCTAACTTTCAGTGCCACAAATTAATATACATCGTTAATTTATTTGTATGTATACTTAATTTACTGCCATATATTAACCACAGAAGGTGTTTATATTATGTATACAATAAACTAATCTCAGAAATATGGACATCATGCTAAAGCAAGCTTGTTAACTGTTGAAATATTCAATTGTTCATGTCTTCAGAACAGTTGCATTTAGCATCAAACTTAATGAATACAAAATAAAACAACATGGAAAACAGCTATGGAGCGTAGACTTTTTTTAAATGCAAACCCAAACTTAAAATTTATATGACAAAAACATTGTACAAAAGACTGTCTTAATGGAAGGAAACACTGTAGGAATAATTAATTTAATATTTTATGAACCTATTCGGCATGGAGTTTGCAAAAAAATATCAATCACATAAACTGTTTCATTATTTATAAGATAAATAATACAGTAAGCCATTAAGTAGCACAATAAAATTAAGCAAGAATCTGATAATGTTGAATTAACAAACAATTTGTTACTACAAATATTCACACTGGTTTAGCCACTGATCTATTTTTAAAAACATATGCATCTACAGAAGATGCTTTGTTATCAAAAAACATGAGTTTAGCAACACCGTGTAAATTTGAGACAGCTTCACTATGCTCCAGGACCACTAGAGAGAGCTCTTCAGTTCCTTTAAAGGTTCTTGTAAAGGTAAGAAAAGTGTCCAGCTGTGCTGCTTATCTGTTTATCTGTTTTCCAGCAGTAACATTCGCATCACAGGGATCCGATTACATCAGTTCATAGCAAACTGGCAAGTCTAGTACATTCTAAGGTAAACAGTGTCACATACCATCAGAAGGTGCTTCATCCTCTTTATCATATCGGTCAGACGCTATTGAGATGCTATCAAGAGGCAAAGATAGAGAGTTCTCAGACTCTTCCTCGTCTTCCAGCTCTGCAAAAGTCAATATACATTGCCAGTTAAATAGTCTATCACACAAGCACACAGAATAAAAGTATTTCCAATCGTAAGGAGGCTATTAATTGCTATCTGGAAGTGGAAAAGTCCTGTTTCTCATGGACACTCGCAGGCTCCAGCGCAGCTGTGAGTGATGCTGTTCTAGGGCTACCTTCTGACCCAGTGTAAATGCTGCTGGAGCAGTTTTCCTAAACGCTGTCATATAATGAACCTGCTCCCAGCACTGCACAGCTGGCAGCTTCTCACGAGGGGGAAAAGAGAAAACACTGGCAGGAGGAGAAAAGGAGAGCACCAGGCTCTGAAGTTCTGCCTGTCCTAGTGCAGGATGGAGCTGCAGCAACTTCCCTCCCAGGAAATGCCAAACTACTGTTGGCAGCCGTGACCTCTGCCCACTTTCACTTTTCTTCACTGTAATTAGGCACTGCCTTGCAAAACTGTGTGTGTACTCCTCCCATGAAACTAGAAGGGGAATCGCCGTCAGGCAGCACCTGGTATGAACCTGTGGCTTAATGCAGCATTCTGTTAATGAATTTCTTGCCCAACTGAGAACCCTGCTACAATAGATACAAAATCTACATTATCAGCTAATCTAATGCACTCTGATCAGTGTCATGCATAAGTGTGAAGGTCTGGGAAAGATATAAGGAAATCGATATTAGTTGAGGCTTTCATCTAATTAGGCAAAATTTAACTTCTTCCCGAAACTCAGTATATTTTTTCAGACATGTTTAACATATCTAGGCAAAGAAGAGGGGGCAAAATAACAAACTACATTGCTCCTAAAAAAACTCAAATAAAATCTTGATGAAGGAGAAAAAACTAAACATGACAAAAATCACCAGACCAGATTCATAAAGTTGATGCTCCAATGGATTAAACGGCCCTCAAATTTCTTGAGAACTATGTAACACTAAATTGTTCAAGCATTGCCTTTTGGTATGTACATACACAAAAAGCTTTCCAGAGATGTCCAAATATCCTTCTCTATTTATGTGCTCCCTTTTGGATCGGAAAACTCATTTCTAAGAATCCAAAATAAACCCGTGCATAGAGAAAATATTCTTCTTCACAGACACAAAAACTCCATTCATCAATAAGACTGCCTAACCATGGCTGAGTTTTACCCTCTCCCATTTAATAATGGAAATACAGAGAAAATTCAGAGACTATGTCCAGAAAGCACCATGGCTGTTTGTAAAGAACAGTAAGTTTTCCATGCACTTAAAACAACAAAGCCTGATATTTGCTTTACTAGAGCTCTTTTACATTCAAAGGTTGTTAAATACTAGCTAGGCTTTCCCTTCATTAATTTAGTGTGCTTTTCTTGGGAAAGCTTCCTTCCAAGCTCCCATGCCATTTAACAACTGCTCTGAATCTGAACCTGACTCCAACCTATTTTTGACTTAGCCCTCTTCCAGTAGCACGCCAGTCATCGTGTTAATCTGATCAAAATATTTGCACTTCATCACACCTGTCAAACCAATCAAAAGTAAATTATTTCTCTCTAGAATTTACCTCTTCCTCCAAACAGAAAAACACAGAGCAGATAGCACATGAACAGAAAATATTATGCCTTATTTATAACCAGCATGATCATCTTTCACACTTAGATTCCAGAGACCAGTTGCCTGTCTCTCTTTACCTATATATAATCTTTATTAGATGATACACTCCATATAAAAAGAGCAAACATGATATTCATAGCCTATACAACAGCAAAATTGTTCCACTGTTTTCCTATCCTAAACTTTTACTAGTACTAGAATGCATAGAATATATGCATATATGTAAGCCCTGGTTGTCAATCAAAAATGTCCTCTTATCAGCTATGCAGAAACATGTTATCATTTAACCTTCATGAAAGCATCAGCATAAATTTTGAATATTAAGCTGTATTTCTAGAAGAAAACAATTCCACAAACATCACACTCCAGTACATATAATTCATGGGCTGAATGGCAAACCTGAGTATATTTGAATGAATAACACTTGTGGATGACAAGTAGGTGAGTACACATGCAGAAAGAACATCTCCAGAGGATGTTCCCACTCAGCAATACATGATCTCTTATGTAAGTTTGCATACCTGCACTGTTACCTTGCTCTTCCACTAAGTCACCATACCACAATTTTCCAACTACACTTAGGATTTCAAATTCAGTAAGCATTTGTGCTTTACTTCCATATGAAGCCAGATGACCTAGGAACAAGGGACTTTTTAATACATACATACATAATTAGGGCATACCATATACCTATGCCAGATTATACTGGTTTTGGCTTGGATAGAGTTAATTTTTTTCACAGTAGCTGGTATCAGGCTATGTTTTGGATTTGTGTTAAAAGTGTTGATTAATACAGGGATGTTTTAGTTACTGCTGAGCAGTGCTAACAGAGTCAAGACCTCTTCTTCTCACACCACCAGTGTCCACCAGTGAGTGGGCTGGGGGTGCACAAGAAGTTGTGAGGGGGCACAGCCAGGACAGCTGACCCCAGCTGACCAAGAGGATACTCCACACCATATGATGCCATGCTCAGCATATAAAGCTGGATGAAAAAGAAGAAAGTGTGGGATGTTTGGAGTGATGTTTGTCTTTCTAAGTCACTGTTACTTGTGATGGAGTCCTGCTCTCCTGGAAATGGCTGAACACCTGCCTACCCACAGCAAGTGATGAATTAATTCCCTGTTATGTTTTGCTTTTGCTTTACCTATTATATCAACTTCATATCAACCCAGGAATTTTCTCACTTTTACCCTTCTGATTATCTCCTCTATCCCAGTGGGGGCAAATGAGTGAGGGACTATGTGGGCCTCAGTTGCCATCTGGCATTAAAACCATGAGACAGTTATAAACTTTATTTGAAACAACAAAAACCATGGCAACACTGAATGTAGATTTATAATAAAACAAGTTGCTGTTCTATGTCTACAATATCCAAATTCAAAATGCTTTTAAAACAAAACAACCAAAAAAAGTGTTGAGAGTATTATGAAGAAAGAGATAATACACTCATTTGTCAAAGCATTCTTTAGATGTTAAATCCTAAAGAAGGCTTGAAGACTTCCATGAAAAAAAAATCTGTCACTGAGAAAGACAATCAGAACAAACATATAAATCCTATGTCATATAATACTACATTTACGTACCCACACTTTACATGAAAAAGGTGGAGAATAGGTGGCAGACTCTGGATAGAGGTACAAGCAAGCTGCACTCATGCAGGACTAGATTAAACAAAAAATCCTCAATTTTTTTATTTTAGAGTAAATAAAAATAGTAGCAAATACATGATAATTTTTATAAATTTATATTATACACTGAAAAATACAATTCTTAAATCATCTAATTTGTACAGAAGAACTACAGGCATTTCAACAGGAAAGCTGACTCATTGTGCTCTGGAGTTTTAACAGGCAACATTTCACAATGTGTTTATGTACTGGTATAAAGAAAGACTACTTTCTGGTATCAACCTTGGGGGGTTTGCCTCCTAGTTCTGTCGGGGTTAAAAGATATCTTAGGACTGTATGCTATTACTGTGTAAAGATATTGCTCCTGACAATTCACAGAGAGGCTTCCTGTTGATCCTGTGCTGTCTCCTGCATTCCCACTCAGAGTAATCTCTGCCCTTTCTCCACTTTACATGCTCCTCCATCAGTGTGCTTCACTGAAGTTTATACTCCACCTATGGAGTAAGAGCAGTCAGAAGTGCATTTCAAGCTCCATGTGTTACTCCTTGAACAGTCAGAGGAGTCAGTGTTGAGCAGCACAAACCACTATTCTCTTCAGGTGCCAAGTATCTAAAAATACACCCAAAACGCATCAATAAATTAAAGAAAAGCATTCAACTTGCACTTATGTAATAGAAAACTGAACTACAAAGCAACAGTGGGCATCAGGTAAATGTATCCAATACAATTTGCAGGCATAATTGAAAGCATTGCTGCCTAATCAAACATCTAAAAGCAAAGCATGCTCAAACAAAATGTCTATAGACTCATTAGTTGGCAGCCATTCCATTACAATCACACATAATGTCAGTAGTGCCTTGAACCCATGCCAATGACAACAGCATAAATTTTGCATCTCATTTCTATGGCCATAAAATTAATGACCAGTTTAAAAATACTTCTTTGCAAAAGTTATTGCCTAAAGAAATGACATGAATGTGTCCCTGTTATGCAGCCACAAGTATAATTATGGAGTAGATGCTCATTAATATAGTTTCTTGATTTCCCAGAATAACATATGATTTATCTGGAAGTTGGAGAAAAAATAATTAATTAAAGGTAGATATTTAACAGTCACAATAACAAAAACATGCACATGAACTGACCCTATTCTCCAGTTTCTGCAACTTAAACTAATCTCTTACAGATTTGATAGCAGAATCAATATTTTATGATGTCTGTTTTAAAAAAAAAAAAAACCACACCCCATACAATGTCATTCCTTATTAAATGCTACCTTTTCCATTACAGCTTATTTATTGATTCAGGAAATAATGCATACCAAAGGGTAAGTTTACCACATTAGGAATGGAGCATAAAACAGACTCTCTTCATTGTAACAAGGACTGTACTTCTGCTCCTACCCCCAGTTCTGAAGACTTCCAACAAATTTAGTTGGTACAAGCTCAATATAATAAATAGGACCATATCACATTATAAGAATCCAGCTTTAAAAAAATCCAGACTTTTTTCCCCCAAGAATTCATTTTCTTCTGCAATAGTAAGGTTATAATAATGAATTCCTAAGCATTAAAGATACTGCTTCCACCACTTACTCTAAAAAAGAGCAAGCAAGATGTTTCAGCCAATGCCTCTGAAAGAGACTTGCTAGCTCACATCCTCAGATAACTAAACACTTTCAATTTATTTCTAAAAACGTCTAGACAGAATGATGCATTAAAACTGCTCAAGTATAAGAGAAATAAAACAACTCACTAAAATAAAAAGACATGTAGGTCAAACTACCCTGCTTCTTGCCATTTCAGAAGGTCCTAAGTCACAGCAGGTTGAAATCAGTTCCTCCTGTCCAATCTTTGCTGCAGTAGGAACCCACGAAACAAAGGACTGGATGAAGCCATCAAGCAGACCAAGCAAGGTTCTCACTACATTGTTTTTCACAAGAACAAGTAGACAAAGCTGCTTTCAAGCTGGCAGGGGTATACTACAGCCCCTTGATAGGGGAATCTTATATTTTTAAGATGCTACTGACCCAATCCAGCCGTCACCCTGCAAGATTGGATTCTTCTGACAATCAATTTTTCAATGCATGCTTTGCCATGCAGTCTGCTCCAACACACTCATTCCTGAAGGGCCTTCTAGGGTCCCCCATTAACATGATGATTTTTAATGGCTGGCTTTGTAAAGGTCAAGGAGAAACTCTTTAGCAGCTACTTCTTAAAATAATACCAAAACAACATTAAGTTTGCAAGCAAATACACTTCGAGCAAGAAAAACAACTGCAACTTTTACTAGCTGAGTTGCCTCTCATTCTTAGGATGCATATCAGGACAAGACCATTTTGTGCTGCACTGGTGGGTGCATCTTTGTTACTTGAAATTGCACTTGGCGTGGACACTTCACAGATAACAACTGTGTGTAGCCAAAAGGGACAACACAGTGACTTGCCTACAGTGAAGTCTCCCAGACTTCTGGGATAGTGATATTTGGCACACTTTTAATGCACGTGATGGTCTCTCCAGAAATATGTCATGATGATCCTCAAAGAACTGGGTTACAACTAAGCCATATCTTTCCCATTTATGGTTAAATACTAACAACATATTTATGCCCTTGACTAAAAAGTTCAAGTGTGTTAAAATATAGAACTCGTGTGCACATGCAGCTCTGGTGACCACAAGATACTGACTCCCTTCCTCAAGTCCAAAGAGACTCCTACTTGCTGCCATTTCCTGAAAAAGAGTGTATAAGAGGGAGGAAAATAATAAAAAAGAAATATCAACTCTATAAAAACAGAAAAGAAAAAAATACAAAATACAAACCCTTTGCATATAGTGCTACTCTAACAGCCTAACTATTTCCAGGAAGCAGAGGTCTCAGGCTCTAGACACACTCTGCTCTGCCAAGAGCCAGAAGCATCTGAGTCATCTAAAAGTTTCCTACAGGTGTTCCCAATAATTACATAGTGAATAATACCAATGCTCTAGAGACACAGATTTACCCTCTATTATGCTAAAGGGAAATAAAAACAAGAGTGGACCATCATCAGTTTTTATCAGAGCGAAAAATGCTAGGTAGAAAATGTCAGGTCATACTTTTCTGCATAATTTAGTGCTGCAGATCAGATATGAGGTGGCACTGAGTGCTCTATGGGGAACCAGTTCTGCAAATTCCCATAGTGTGACTCAATTTGGCTAGTACTTTTGGTGTCTCACTTTTAACATTGTGCCAAAATATTTTGTGGAAAGTGATTAAAAATATATATATTACTAAAATAAATGCATAGAACAGATGGCAAGTGAACTTCAAACACAAATACAGTTTCTAGAGCTTAGAGTGCTTCTGCCAACTTTAGCACTATTTTTAGCATAAATTGAAAACAAGGTTCTTTTAACTAAACATTTTGGCAGTCACAGTATTGATTCAATTAATCTCAAAACAGAGAAATGCCAAAAACTGTATTAAGTCAGAATCTTTGACAAAGTTCAGACTTTTATACCCTTAGTGGAACATTCGTCTTATAAAAAATGAATCCAATTTGTATGCAAATTACCTTCATTTTCAAGTTCCTTCCCAATTCTAAGATCTAGAACAGGTCGCTGAGTGTGACTACAGCTTTTTAGTTTTGTTTAAACTGCTTAGATAAAGACACAAATATTTCAAATTGAAAGAAAAAAATTGGCAGCAGTGTCTAAGAGAAAGACATTTCTACAGAGTTCTTCAATCTAAGAATAAAATAGATATTATAAATGTCTAATAACTTTAAAAAATAAAATTTGATGAAAGATCAGTGGATTGGATTTTCGGTCATAACAACAACATGGACTTTCTTTATCCATAAATCAACAACATACTTACTGTAAAAGTCAGTGTTAAATCAGGTAACACAGCACACACGAGAATTAAATATTTTCCCATGAAATTAATTTTGTGTCTTTCACTTGCATGTGTGCCCACTTCTCCTAAAAAGCTTCATTTTTTTTAGTCTATATAGACTATATATAGTCTATATAGACACAAAAGATGCATGTTTGCTGACCTGACAGACAACATCAGAAAGCTTCTTTCTAGGAGGATTCAAGAAAGTCCTCAAATCCACCAATATGGTTGCAAAGAAGTTTGTATGCACTTTCTCAGAGAGATGCACATGGGTTATTATAGTTTTAAGGAGCCTGGTTCTACTTGCACACATGCTCTTCAATTATTTTTTATTATTATTATTCCATATGGATTGGCATGATTCTGTATGCTATTGGCCAAAGCTCATAAAACAAGAGTTTACAAATAGCTTAGTCAAACCAGCTAGTCACTTTGTACAAAGTCAGTGGAACTGCAAGAACATTCAGTGATGAAAGAGAGTGGAGTGAAAAGAATGTCCACAACACATCCTTGTGGAAAAATTCACAAGCTGAAGGAGCCACTGTTTGAGAGACTGGAGTCAAGTATCATTACATTATGTCCTTCAGGAAATATATGAATTTCAAGAGTGTTAGTCCACTTCTTTCAGCCTCCAAAAAAACTTCTGGATGCCTCTGAAAGCATGACAGATTCTTGAAAACAGCTGATGTAATACAACTATTATATCATGATAACATACCATGACAGTATGAACCATTCTTCACCCTCCCTTGCAGCTACAACAGAGATTATTTTATTTACATTTTAGAAATTGAGTAACTGCTACCACAAAACCAAGAACAGTAAACACAGAGTTTAAATACACACAGTAGTTTTTATTCTTCCTAGCTTGTTTCAGTGTAGTTTCCACATTTCTGATCCCACCCCTCCTTTTTTTCACCTTATATGTTAAGATATTTCTTCTTTCTCTGGAGGGGGTAGAATTGACCATCACTGCCTTTTGACTTTTCAATACTTTCCAAATTTTCCATTTTTCAAATGTCTAGGTGTGCACAGAGGTATGAAAATGGGCACAAAAGTTGACCTCCCTCAGCTGCTGCCACTGCTTTGTTACACAAGGAGCTGGCCAAGAATCTGACTGCTTATCTCCATGTGTGTCCTTTGTTCTACACCTACAAAAGTCACGCCTAATTTGTACAGTCCTAAAGTAAGAATGACACAACCAAATAAAGTTTAGCACACACTTCTTGAACTCTGGAAATTACACTAACAACTCATACCACTGAATCACATTCCCACAAATATTTTGCAAGTGCAGGTTCTTATTTCTCATAATTTTTTATATTCCTGCATGCAGCAAATGCACATTAATTTGGAGAAATGTATCCTTGCTTGCAGAAAATAATGGTATCACTTTCATTTTATTGAAAAATACTGAAAACTAAGGTGTCAGTGTTTGCAAGCCTCAGCATTTATACATAGTTCTACGACCTGAACCAGAAATACATCATAAGAATTTTTTAAAAGGCAATATATCCTTCTTAAGAATCAAATGTACTCTAATAAAAAGAATAAGACTGAATATAATTTTCACAGAAATCAGAGCAAGTTATGCAGTAACAATTACAGACTATATAAATCAAATCATCCATTTTGCTAGAGATAATGAAATCTCATTTTTGTTAATAATTTGTTGAATTGGAAAAGAAATTCTGAATCAAATTACCAATGAAGAAAGTAAATAGACTAGAATTTTCTTGACCTTCAAATTACACAAAGCAGTAAATGCAAACTCTGCTTTTTGTAGGCAACTCACACACTTATTACAGAGTCAGAGCCTCAGGAAGTTATTAAATCTTCAAAAACATGCTCTCCCAAAGTCAGATACATTTGCAATGAAACAACCACCCTGCCTAATTTCATGTTAGTAATTTCCTTAATAAAATAACATTTTACTTTCCCACACTCGGTTCTGTTGGACAGTGATGAGAAGAGGAAAACTACATTTTATCTTCTGTAACAGAGTTGAGATGCACTATAAAAAATAGCAACTTATTGTAATACAATTTTTAAACAATCACATAGTTGGAGTTTACAGAATCTTGGCAATCTTGAATCTTGGGGAAGTTTCAAGTTGCACTATCCCTTTCAGCTGAATTGTTATGGCTGCATAACTTGATTTAAACAGGCATAAGAAATGTATGAACTTGTTGTGCCTTGTTATAACATTACTTGCCTAATATGACTTACATATTTTCGCTTTCTCAGGAGGCACGCCGTAGCCTACACATTAGAACCTCCTTGTCCAGAAACAGACAGTTCTTCAACCCTGCAAAAAGTGAAGCTTTGCATAGGCTTTTTTGACCTCGCACTGTGACCCTCATACCAGCATCCACAGGCTATGGGTCATGACCTCAAGAATTAGCATCATGGAAATAAGAGCCCTTCCAGGTTTAGTTACAGAACAGAACACTGTAGCAACAAACCCCTCAGTCTTCTCTAAACTGAACTCTGCAGCTTTGTTTAAACTCCACTAGAAGACAATAGATAACCCACACTTCAGTTTTCATTACTCGCACACTAAATCATCTCCTCTCCAGCGAAAGGTCTGAGCTCCCGCTGCACTATGAAAACATTCATCCAGTGTGGATCGAAAGCCAATATCATATTGCCACGAGATGATCCTATTAAAAGGTTAAAGAAACATCACTATGGAATTGAAGACTTTTGCAACGTTAAGAAAAAAGGCTGAAATAAGTGATCCCTGTTAAAATTTTATCTCCTAGGCAGGCGACTTTGCATACACTGCCGCT
>VZRX01009432.1:60219-73351 GCA_013398075.1 Notiomystis cincta | reverse complement strand
CACCTTGCTCCCGGAATTCCTGGGGATGGCTGTGGGAGAAGAAGAAGGAGAAACATCATAAGGCAACGCGCACTTGCAAACCCACGGCACGAGGACACGGCGCAGAACAACAACAAGAGGTTTTCGACAAGTTTTGCGCTCGCAACTTAGCGCTGCGAGTTTTCCTTGAAAATTCTGAAGGCTTTGTCCTTGGCTTAAAGTATTTAGTCAGTTTTACTTTTGCCCTTGCAGCTGAGAGAACCCCCAGTCACTTCAAGAAAGATTTGAACAAAACCAAATCCAGAGTGAGAAGCCTTTTCTATGAACATACATCTGCTCAGATACCTTAAGTTATAAAAGTTCACAAAGGCAGCTTCAATTTAAGTAAACCTTCTAAATGTTAATAAATTTCAAAAAGTTTTGTGTGCAAGTAAAACCATTAAGCATATTTTGAAATAAACCAATAGTTCAATAGGAAAAGAAAAAAAAAATCAAAAATAGTGAGTATAGCTGCAGTAAATTTGCAGAAATCCAAATGAAAAAGTATTAATAATTAAATAGAAAGATAAAAGTTAATGCACAACTAAATAAAAATTCCTTTTTAAATAAGGCAATCTCAACTTATGTAATGCCTAGAAAACCAAAAAGAAAATTATCATCCCAGAGGGAAAATATACTTTTATATACTGTTTCTTCAGAGCTAAATCTTGGAATTTCAGAAACAAAAATAATCACAGGATGCGGTTTGATGATACAGNGACTTTGCATACACTGCCGCTGGAAAAAAAAAAAAAAAAACGCACGTCACACGGTCTTTCGCAAGGCTGCACTCTTGCTGATAAAGCTCCACTTATACTAAATTTATAATAAATAAGCTCCGTTGTATACGAAACGCTGAGCTGCATTTCCAGACGACTCCTCGGCTCTGCGACGCGCTCGCCGGCGGCGGCGGGCCCNTTTTGCGCTCGCAACTTAGCGCTGCGAGTTTTCCTTGAAAATTCTGAAGGCTTTGTCCTTGGCTTAAAGTATTTAGTCAGTTTTACTTTTGCCCTTGCAGCTGAGAGAACCCCCAGTCACTTCAAGAAAGATTTGAACAAAACCAAATCCAGAGTGAGAAGCCTTTTCTATGAACATACATCTGCTCAGATACCTTAAGTTATAAAAGTTCACAAAGGCAGCTTCAATTTTAGTAAACCTTCTAAATGTTAATAAATTTCAAAAAGTTTTGTGTGCAAGTAAAACCATTAAGCATATTTTGAAATAAACCAATAGTTCAATAGGAAAAGAAAAAAAAAATCAAAAATAGTGAGTATAGCTGCAGTAAATTTGCAGAAATCCAAATGAAAAAGTATTAATAATTAAATAGAAAGATAAAAGTTAATGCACAACTAAATAAAAATTCCTTTTTAAATAAGGCAATCTCAACTTATGTAATGCCTAGAAAACCAAAAAGAAAATTATCATCCCAGAGGGAAAATATACTTTTATATACTGTTTCTTCAGAGCTAAATCTTGGAATTTCAGAAACAAAAATAATCACAGGATGCGGTTTGATGATACAGACAAATTATCAGGACAGAGATACGTAGAATGGCATTCAAGAAGCATTCACAGGCTATGAACTATCTGGCAAATAAAATGCAGCTGCCAAGATCATCTTTAGAGACAATAAGCAGTAGAAAGGGTATCAGGTTAGTCAATAAGGAGATGCTGGCAAGAAACAAGCAGAAGAGAAAGGAATGGTCTAGAGATAAGAAACTAAGAAATGCAAACAGAGATAAAAGAACACATCTAAGAAATTCAGTGTAGCAAGTGGTAGTAACAGACACAGCCCAACATGTGGGATGTTAAAATCAAAGATGACTATAATGTGCATGTATTTTGTAGCCTGCATAAAAGCAAACCACTGTTAACAGTGAATAATGTTACAGAAAATGAGGAAGGCATTAGAAATTAAAATAAGATGCGAAACCATGGGGTCTCACAAGTGAACAGCAAAAGATTCAATGTCAATATGCTCATAAATGCAGGTTCCCTCTCTTTGATATTTTATCATCCAAAAAAGCATCAGTCAGTCAAGAAAAAAGTCAGTAGCACTGTATCTGCAAGTCATCTGTACAGACACAATTAACCCAATAACCCAGAACAGATAACAAAGGAAAGAAAATAAAGAAATTAAATCCTACTTTTTTAAAAGAGAGGATAAGGGAAAGCTAGTTCCCTAAGCATTTACAGCCTGAGTGAAAGGAATGCAAAACTCCAATTACAAGATTTTGGGACACATCTCATGTCTCACTCCAGTTAGCATCATACAAAGAATGATGCCATCGCCAGATGACTCTACTGTCCTTGAAATCCTAAACGAGTTGCCACAGGGACAGAAGCATCAATGGAATGCTTAGGAGATATCACACAGCAGTGATCACTAGAAAAACACTATGAAAACAACAATGTGACAAGAACAGCAAGTGCTAGGCTATATTCTAGTTGATAAGAGGTGTAAGTATAGAGATTTTTCAAAGAAAATTTTGTAGTGCAAATTGAAGTGTAGCTAAATCTCTTTAGCTGAATTGCTGACTGAAATTAACACACTATAGAACTCTCTCAAATCATCTTTGATATTAAAACAAAAATACCCACAGCCCTCTTCTTTGTCTGTCATAGCAATTTGCTTAAACAAACCTACGATTTAAATAGTTTTCAGTTATGTTTCAGTTTTCTATTACAGAGCTGAATAACAGAATATGTAGTAAAGCAAGTCAGCATTGAATTGTGCTGTCTTACACCAGCTAGTATGGTGATAGGAAGCTCATTCATATCATCCATACATTGTATTTCTCATGTTTTAATGAATCTTATCAAAGCAGAGGTGAAGGCAAGCTCTGCCCAACTAGCTTGCAATCAGGTTTCAGAATATTAAGCAATTCAAATGGGACAAATCATTCTAAACCCATTTCTTACTAATGAGAATGAAAGACTTGAACCCATACAGATTTTTTGACAAAATCAGGACCTAGACAGATTTTTTAATTGTTAATACAGTTAATGTTTATTAAAAGATTGCAAAAAACTTCAAGTTATCAGTAAGCAGCTTTATAACATATTAAAGCCATGAGGTTCACTCACCTTGCCTTAATATCCTTTATCTTCTTAAGAAGAACTTCCCTTCTTTCTTTTGCTTTCTTGGATAGATTTTCTCCTTTCAGTGTTTGGGAAACAAATGTTTCAACAGCTAAATAAAGAAGAAAAATAAATACACCTCAAAAAAAGGCAAAATACTGCTGTAATGAGTTTGTCCTTATACTACTGGGAAAAAAATAAGAAAATTATTTTCAGCCCTACTCACAGCATAGTTAACAGACATTTTAGATTCTAAATGGGATACATTTGTTCTCCATCTACTTATGCTTAGCACAGCAAATCCTATGGTGACATTTGATTCTTGCACACTTAATTATGCTACGCAAGTCCTAATAAATTGCAGTCCTATAACAATTACTTTCCATCACCTAAAGTAAAAGACAAAGCTAAAACATGGAAATAGCCTTTATGCATATATTACTGCCATGTTATTTCAGAAGTTCAAGTTCCAAAGATGGTTGTGTAATTTATTATTTCAGCAGCAACACTTACCCAGATACTAATATAGCTCACTTACTGGTTACAGTATTTTCAAGTGTTCTCACAATGCCTCTGAAATCATTGACTGACTAAAGATTCATATCCAAAGCAATCCTGAAAACAATTAGGTAGGCACAACAACCATATCAAAGGAGTCAAGCTCAACAGTGTATTTGAAATTAAGCACACCTGCACTTGTAGAATCACAAGTTAAGGCTCTAGCCTGCACTGTAAGTTTTAATTCTTATTCAGATGCTACTTTTATATAGTCATGTAGAAACAAAGCATTCCATAGAAGTTACCACAGTTCTTTTAATATAGCAAATATCCATTCCTTAGGATAAAAAGCATGCAGTGTATTGAATTTGTGGGAGTGTAACTCCCCCAGTAGTATAGTTTTGATTAACAAAATGGCAAAAAACAACTCTAAAAGTTTCTTATAGTTACCAATCAACATACAATTATCCCAAAAACAGAAAAGGAGAAATACAACTGAAAAACACTGCTTGTTAACATAAATATCTCACCCATAAAGGTAGCAGTTGCTCACTGAATAAGAGAAAGCATTTGTAGGTAACAAAACACCTTCTCACAGTGCCTGCCCACCCACATTACACACACACACAGACACACACACACATATATATGCCTTGTCTCCCTCTGTATAGATGCAAATGCATATGGATAGCATGTATTTTAATCCTCTAACTTTTCCAATAGGATGAGATATTCCATTTTAATACAGAAATATAAATAATTGCCAATTAAGTACACAATTCTCTGCATGCAAAAGTTTACATGAATATTTACTGCAGATTTCCTAAATGATAAACTTAATTGCCTGCTTTTTTATTTATAAAACAGAAACATATCACACTTTGTATTACAGGCTGCAAGAAAACAAGCCAAAAGTTACCCTTTAAGAACAGTAGCACAGCTATTACAAAGGCGTTGTTCTTTACAGATAATTCATTAGATTATTATTTAGATATTTAGATTACTGTCCTCACAGAGTGTGGCAAAAATATTCATTTTTTACAGTAAAGTTCTGAAGATTTATATTGATCCTCCTCTCCATAAGATGGAATCTTCCCCATTACATTTTCCAAAGCAATCCTGAATGAGGGAGAGCTTCACGCAGTTCTGTGGCATCCCTTCTTTAAAAGGACAGAAGGAAAGGCACTTAACATGTATTAATGAATCCTCCAGACGTACCCCCAACAGCCTCTGTACACCGAGAATTCCTACAAAGATTTTTTCCAAAGCCATAGAAAAAGTACACATCTTCATAAATTCCAGTGATTGGAATTGCCAATCAAGCTGGCAGATGAGAATCCACAGAATCCAATGACATTGACCAACTACAAAACTAAGGTCAAAAAAGCTGATACTTTTACTATTCAGAGCAAAAATCAAAACCATCAACAGTTTTTCTCTCAATGAAACCTAACAGGATTTTCCAGTACAAAACAAACTTTCACTTGGAAAAGGGCAGCCTGATTAAATATTTATTTTTCCATACTTTCATATATTTATTTTAAAAATTAGATAGCAACTTCAAAGTTCTACCTAGGCATCAATATGCAAAACTTTAGAGGAATTAGTCATGTTTATAAATCAGAAGCAATACTTGCACAGTAACCTTTGGACACTAATTAGTCACAAAACTTGGATTCAGAAGTCTTCATTTAAACTCAGTGGGCTTCTTTACTTCTTGGAAAAGCTCAACCCACATAAGAATTCTGACATCTCAGATTTTGACTGACTGTCAAAGCTTTATTCAAATATAAAAGCTGAAATAACACAATTAAGGAGTAGGTGGGGAAGAGAAACCAAGTTGATTATTATAAACAAGGATTACCACTTCTGCCTTAAAATACATTGTGGATACAAAATTTTAGGACTAAATATATTGCTGACAGATTTTGCTCTTTTCCAGAAAACCCTGGACTTCAAAAGCAGAAATAATAGAGAATTATCAACGACGGAATGACAGGGCAGAAGTAGATGCTCAGTATAAGCAGAGTTGGAGGAGAGAGGCAGAAAGAGAACAGGTATATCCAACTTTGTCATTTTTAAACATCAGTAGTTACAGAAGACACCCTTGGAATGGCTTTCTACTCACATGAGTGTTTGAAACAAGTTCTCCAAGCTTAGGTGTACCCAGTCAGGGTGCACTGTTTTCATCATGGAGCACTATTACTTCCATATGTCCAGAGATACCAAACACATGGCTTGATTCATCACAACCCCAAAATACAAAGACAGACCTGACATACACATGATTCTATAGAAGCAGTTTACTTGAAAATTACATTTCACTGTATCATAGATTTTTCTTATCTACTCACAATTACACAGTATGTTATATATCTTGTTCTAATCTACTGCTGTAAATCCATCCAGGATGTACCAGATGCACAAGATGAGTAACATCCTAAGCTTCTCTGGACAAGAAGCCAGCAAGTCATCTAAGTTATGATCATCTCTTCACTTCCTGTACTTCCACACTGTGGATGAATATGGACCGTCTTAACATAAGGAAATGTTCCTGTAATTTCTCTGACCTTCTATGAAGCGATTTACGTAGGAATTAGAACAGAACTTGGGACTTCAGTATGGCAGATCCAAGTTTCATACAGTAAACTTCAAAGAGAAGCAGCAAAATTTACCCATTTCTCACCACTGTTCTAGTCACTTACTTGCTCTCCCTGCTCAAGGATGATCCACAACTTGGTCTCTCCTGTATTGGATTAATGCTACTCAGAAAACAAAACTACTACTCACAAGCACTTGAGTGTGGATCTTTTTCATGCTTCAGCAGCAGCCAATACATTGAAGAATTTAAAAAGGAACAAAATATAAACTCCACAAAGAAAACCTCTTTGAACCAATTTCTGGTCTAAAAGCACTTTAATTAAACANAAAAAAAAAAAACAAAAAAACTAAAGTACATATCTCCATAAATTGATCCTAAGGAACTGAGCAGCTATTTAGTATCACATATTGCAGACATTTAGCTTTTCCCACTGAAAACACAAAAATAAAAATAAAAACACTATAACACATAAAAACAAAATAAAGAAACGAAAACAAAACAAAGAAAAATACACCTATTTAACACATCTTTTCTTAAGCTTGTGTGTTAGACTGGTTGATAGCTTAAGTATCCATACTTGTTGCTTTGTTTCTTAAAGCTCATGTTAAATTTGTTTGCACCATACCCCAGAGAAATTACTTGCCGGCAGGAATTAACAAAAGCTGCCAAACTGAAAGACCCAATTGATACAATTCACTCACAAATTGCTCTGCCAATATAGGTTACAAACTGACAGAAAAGGGAAGTCACACCATAGTCTAGCTCTGTCCACTTCAACCAGCTCATACAGTTCAAAACTTAAGTGCCAGTTCACAGAACAGTCAAAAGTTAAAAGCCATTTTAATTTCATCTTCATCTACAGTCCTTTTACAAGGAGAAGAGCTAAGATGGTTTATGGTTCTCTTTACTTCAATGATTATAAACAGACAACACTGCAAGATTTTAATTGTTTTAAAGTCTTTGGAGCTATTTTCTTTAATGAAGGCTGAAACCACACAGATGGAATTTTTCAAGAACATTGTAAATTTCTAGCCCAAAGCAAGTGCTATGTTAAAGAGTGCTAAGCACAACAAATCATAGCACATTTGTTGTTTACAGGATTTAATATTGTAAATGTAAGTCACACTTAATAAACAAACATACTTAGGACAGAACTACCCCAATTTTTTGTCAGGGTGGGCCAAGTAGATTCCCACAGAGGCACTCAAAGACTATGTGCTGGGTGGTTCTTTCTCTCCTCTTCCAGCAGATAACCAAAGTGTTATCCAATCACATTATCACGATGTTAATGACTCCATCACGGACATCTCAAGTGATGAGTCGACACCACTCAAATGGCAGGAGAAGAACCAGGCAGTGGCAACGAGCAAGGAGCGTTTCCATGTGCGCAGCTCCATCTCCACGGCCCAAGGAGGATGCAGGCCCGTTGGAGGGGGGACACACATCCATCCTGTGCCCCTGTGTGCGGGGACACTGCTGGGATAACCTGGCAGCGCGGCTGCCACTGCACAAGGAGGCAGCGGCAGCTCAGCACAGCCACTCCTCCCTCCAGCCAGCAGCCTCTTCCCCCCTCCGCCTCAAGGACCGAGGGAGCGGCTGCCGGCTGCCAGCCAGAGAATTTGGGACGGCAGGCCAGAGAATCTGGGGAGAGAGCTGCAGGCTAGGCACATTTATCACACATATGCTGTCCAAAGGTGACCAGTATTAAACACACTGCCATGTATCTTTCAGCTTTACACAGGCTGGCATTAGAAAGCAATTAATTAATTTGATTTCAAAGTTTTCATGTGATTCATTAATAGGGAACAAGTCTGAAGACAAACTATCAAGCAATAGCTGTCACTGTCCATTCTCTTAAATAAAGAAATATTTTAGAATTTTGCTTTTGCTCTCCCCTTGACTTTGCAAGTATATTTTAAAGTCTGTCTCCAGAGTTTGCTAAATTGCCTTTTAAATATATATACATTTAATCAGAAACAGAACACATGATGTAAAATAAAAGTGACTGAACTTCAAGATGTCTAAAAATACAATATTTATCCAACCTAACAAGAAGGCGAGCGTTCCTTTTAGTGCAAAGTCCTGGAAAGGACTGCCTTTAAAATTTGCTGTACCTTAAATCCCCAGAAGCAAGGTTATGTTGCTGTGTTGACACATACAAAGTAAATATCATGAAAAATGTTGACACTCAACAGTTTTATTAGTGATTTTAAAAGCAGAAGTATACACAAACTGCTAAGACTCTTCAAGTGAAGTAAATAGATAAGGCATCTCTTTCAAAAGATTAAAAAAGAAAAATTATAATCAAGGACTATACATATATATATATACAGCTATATATCTATCTTTAATCTCATTGGCTGAGTAGTTGAGCATCCTCTCTCTACATTAAATAGGTGAGAAAAGATGAAGCTGTAACATATTAAGCATATAATGAAAAAAAACCACACCAGTACAAATCATGATCAAGTTACAAAGTGATTCCAAATGAACTATAATAAAAAATGTTAAGGATTAACCTAAAGATTTACACTGTATGCCACATTATGCTGTGTCTATTGTGGTTTGTTGACATATGATTATGAAAGAAACGTAAACCCAGTCAGATGAGAAAGATAGACTCCATGTTAATTGAAAAAGACAAACTAAGTGAATAATGAGTATATAAAAAATAGCCTATGCCATTTTTATCACCCATATATGACACTTATTCCCAAATTTATGGCAGAGACAATTGAACTATGTTTCAAATCACTGGAGGTTATTTCTTACCAGGAATCCCTCTGTGCATTTTTTCACCTCACTGTTTCTAATCTTATTCCACTACTATTGAAACACATACATACTACCAAAGCTGTAAATACATGTCTGCTTAAAAGATGCCTACAATAATCACCCTGGTTTATCTTGTACAGATGCACTCTTCAGCAAGACCCATCATTTATTAAAGCCTTGGAAACATGGAAATGATGCTTTTAAAAAAAAGAGTCAAGTTTTAAACAAAAATATCCTTTTGAATTTGAACCAACCAATAAAAAGAGCTACAATGTATCCAGAAGGCTTTTTCCAGCACAGCCATGTAAGGAGCAAGTCCAGGAAAAGGTGACAAGGAAGATGAAAATGGACACTGTTTTTTGGGATCAGGGGTAAATATAACCAGTGCTGTCCAAATATAAAAGGTAAGCGACTTATGCACTGGATCCAATGTCCTGTAGTTTTCTTGCTTTGTCCTTCTCTGCAAGCTATTTCCAGGATGCAACTAAACAAGTAGGTAAACAGTATTCATTTGAAGAAAAAAAAAAGAGGAATCACACAGAAAAAGGTGATTTGGACAATATAACTAAGCATTTAAACAAAGTGAATAATATCTGAGTAGAATGATTTTTAGGGCAAGAACACTGGTTTCTGTTTAGGTTTGGGGTTTTGTTTAATAGAAGAAGGAAAATGGTATTAGGATGGGATATAAGGATCCATATAAACTAGAGAAAATTTTATCCTATTTTCACAGTAAAAGTATTTGTAACTTTTAAAATATGAATACAGAAGCTTCAAACAAGAAACACTGCAAAGTGTGAAAGCGAAACTGAATTAAAGACAAAGCAATAACACCCATACTATAGTCACAGGTTTCATGAAGAGGGGAAAAAATATAAATGATACACACATCTAATGATCATGACACCATCAAAAACTGAAAAAATAAAGAAGTCTTACTGCCAATTATATTTTTATTACTGAAAAAAACATCAATTTTTTTTTTTCAATCAAGATGACTGAAGCAACTACTCTAGTTTAGATTACAGAAGAAACAATATGCCTTTGGGGGAAGAAGCAACCTCCAAACTCCTTGGCTATGAACAAGCCAAAACTTAGTCATGAAAAAAAGAAATGAACAGGCTTCCAAAAGACTATGTAACCAGGAATAATTTGACAGGACAAAAAAAAAAATGTGCACTCTACTTTGTTGAACACAAACTATCACATAAACACAACAAAGGATGCCTTTTCAAAAGAAGAAAAGGCAGAGCAGGGCTGGGCTTCCTTCACTAAATTCCAGTCTCTAGCATCATCTGTGAGTGCAGGGACATGGGTGGGGAATGAAGAAGTTACACTACCACACACCTCCAAGGTGTAAAGAAGGAGATAAGAGAGCAACAAACTTACTTTCTCCTCCTACCAAGAGTTCAGCTCATGACCAGAGCACCCTGTTTCTGTCTCCAGTGTTTCCCTCCCACCACTTGAACAAGTCAGAGAAGACAGGATGGGATTGTGCAATCCCAATAATCCTCTGCAATAAGCCTATTGCCACACTGACCTTTCCCCTTCAACTTTACTGAAACAGCTTCCTCCTGTTTCCAACTAATGCAGTTAGCCCTGAGCTCAAGCTGTGCTTCTGCCTGGAACATTTCAGCGCCACTGATATGCAACTATAATGACCCTGCCAGCATGTGTGACAGAATTTGTTTTTGTGTTAAAGATATAATATTGTTTAGGTTCAAAGTAAAGCACTCACAAGTCGGAAAATTTCCTGTGCAACTTTAATTCATCCCCTAGTGTGTTTATTCCCATTATCACCATGTTTAACTACAGGAGCACTTAGCATGTTTTCCAGTAGGACTCCTACTTGTTCAGCATGGTGGGTGGACATACTCCAACCATCAATCAAGGGTAAGCAGGGATAAGGAAATCCATATGATTGTTCCTCTACTTGTTGGAGAAGTTGGAAATCATAGGCAAAAAGGCCAAGAAAAGGAGGAAGAGCAGATGAGCACGGTATTTATGAGATTTTGCACCTGTGAGGGCCTCTCTGCTATGTGAACATCAGGCTAAAATATGGAGCTTGTTGCTAGCCATTAGCTGCACATTCTCAGCTGAACCTGATATGAAGAAGTGCCTGGCTCTTGTAATGGTCCCCAAACACAGACATCCAACTCATATTAGCATCTGGAGAAACCAGCACAGTATGGAGGCAAGCAAATTTGAATTCTAATTCTGTTCCACCATTGATTATTTTTTGCGACCCCAATCACATCTTGTTTATTACACTAATTTTACCGATGGGAAAACAATATTCCCTCATCTCAAAGAGGTGCTGGATCAATAACTGTGAGCCATTAAAATAATACATTAAGAAGCACCCTTGAAGAAGAGCATGCAGAAATTAATGACTATCTACTAACTCTGGACTTTGTATTGTGTAACAGTTTCTTAATGAATAGTAAAGATATTACAGAGCTCCCTTCCCTCCTCCATTACCATACATCTTCACTACCAGAACAGTTTGAGCAAAAAAATCCAGAAGCCTACACAAAAGATTGCTAGATTCTACACATATCAGTGAAAGAACTGCTCATACAGCCTAGATTACACTCATTTCTAACTTTCAAGCACTTGACTGATAACCTTAAAAAAGAGAGTTTAATGCAAACTGTAAAAAGTAACATCATATTTTATTTTTCAAAAATTAATTTTAATATTGTATAACCATACTGAAGGTAACAATTAAAAGTTGCAAACTGTTAGTTACTAGTAGTAATAATAAAACACATATTTAAAGATCATTGGTAATCATTCCATTGTCTCCTTCTGTCTGTTCTATAGACAGCACAAAAGGAAACCAGAAAAGCTAAAGCTGTACATACATTAGATACCTGTATATAACTTAGGCTGCTGTTCATAGCTACTCTGAAAGTACATATACACAACACTCTTGAGAAAAAAATAGGTGTTCTTGATTTCACTTCAAAATACAAACTTTTTTGTCTCTGTTTCCATGGCACTGCAAAAAGAAGGAAGGAAGGACAAGTTGTGTAAATGAGGTACCATGACGGAGAAAGAAATCACAATCTCAAATGGTCCCATCTGCATCACATCCTTCCTCTCAAAAAAAAAAAAATTAAAGCACTTGAAACATTGAAGAGTTTCAAGATGAGTTTCAAAACAAACATACTCACTCCACATCTGATCATGAGTTCCAGAACTCAGTGTTGCCCCAGAAAATAATACCAATATTTAGAAAGGTTCTCTAAGGGTAATATTTATTTTGTCTAAATGATTAAGAATCTATTCCATCATATGATATCATAAGAACCTTTCCTTTTTTTTCCAGTGGCCTTCCATGCAAATTTTAACTACAGACGGTATGATATGCAAGTAGCATAGTTAGAAACTGCAGTTAGAAAACACTTAAGACACTTGGCAGAAGATGAGATGTGCTGAGAGCAGTGGGTTTCAAGCACCAGGTCTTACAATCAGTGTTAAAAAGAAAGAATAGTTCGTGAAGGCGATAAGCTGTACTAGACTCTAGCAGGTGCCCAGCCATGTAATTGAGTGCTTGGCCTCAGAAGGAAGATTTCAAAAAGCGTGGGTAACTTGAATGGCAAAGTCAGAGCAGCAAGTTCCTATGGCAGAAACAGAAGTTCCCGAAAGAGTCCCACTGAAATTAAAACGGTTTCAGGACAGCAAACTTTTCGATAAAGATACCAGAAAAGCCAACCTTTAAGTATACAATTTATTTTAATGAACATCAACAAAAAAAAAAATTAAATACGAGTTATTAAAGGGAAAGGATACTCGGAATTCTGTATCCGTATTCGGAATTGTGTATTAACACTATAACGTTTCACGGTGAGAAACCATCCCATTCCTGTACCCCAGCGCATCCCGAGAGCGTGGCCAGTCACGGTGAGAGGTGTGTGACCGGTATGACAACACGCCAGCAATTCAGCAACCCTTTCGCCGGCTCCTCAGTGGGGAAGTTCATTACTTTTTTCAGCCGATGCGAGCACTCTGCCCTGCCGGTACACCCCGAGGGCAGAGACTTCCCCCGGATGGCTCGGCGGTCACACGCCCCGCACGCGTGTCCGCCGCGGCCGCCGAACACCCCGGCCCGGCTGGGCGCCCGCAGACCCGGCCCCGCCCCGGCAGCGGACG